>NEEE01001617.1:53105-70139 GCA_002278615.1 Pogonus chalceus
AAAAAACATCCGGGAATTCCTCATTTACGCGACTGTACGTAGAATTTTTCTACTGGAATTTTGTGACTTTTTTCTCTTTGAATTCTTCATCTCGGTTATAACGAATTTCAAATTTGTTAAATTATTTTTTATAAACCCTTAAGATTATATAGAATATATATACAATATTTTTTTTAAAAAAGATTCATTTCATTTGTTTGTTTTACCCAGGAAATACTTCTCATTACCTGGTGTACGCAGAATTTTTTTTAGCTAGTGTATGTACTTTTATTAAAACGTCACTATTTTACAATCAGTAATATAGGGGGGGGGTCTCAAAATGTGATTGCGCTTGGGGCTTTCAAAATGCTTGATCCGCCACTGACTACAATGGTTACAAATTCTGGAAAGAAAGTGAACTGGTTTAATAAATATATTTAATAATACAAATAAACTTGAAATAATAATGAAAGTTCTCTAATAATACATTAAACATTAGTATTAAAAACATTACATATTCATATTGCATTAGATTACCGCAACATAATATAACCGCATCGAAAAAACCATGTAGAATAAATTCTCACATACCAAAACAAAGTTTCTTAAAAAGTAAGAGTGACCCCAGCACATCAAACGTGAGATCTCTCACCATATGTCCACAAGACAATCTTTTTACGCTACAACATCTCACGGAAAATACTTTCACATGCAGTATGTGTGGTGAATGCGTCCAACACGCTGCTCAAAATAAAATAAACTTTAGGTTTGTTCATCGAAAGTAAAAAGTGAGCTGCACTTTGCTTAGTTTATTCTTCGATAGAACAAACAGATTTTATTCAAATAATGTTGAACAGACGCGAAAGTTACTATCACAATAGGAATTTTTCATCAGTTTTGTGTTTGTGGAATAGAAGTTTGGTTGGTGTTTTTTGTGTTGTGATTGTGGCTTTCATTTTTAAAGGTATATTTGTTTATTTTATAAATTAATACCGTTTTACCAAATATTCATAATTGAATTACTTCAATATAAACTTAATAAATTTTCTTAGGAACCTCTAATAATGCAACTATTTTTATACAATCTCAAAGTTTTTAATATTTGTTTGTTCTAATTAATTCTAAATAAAAACACATTTTTTTTTTGTTATTTGTCATTAATATACAATATTAAAATCATATAATTATATTAGTAGTCTATTCGTTCAATAAATTTTGGGATTTAATCAGAATTATAAAAAAAAATATCATATTACTGCAGAAAAAAAATTTAATTCTAAAATTTACACAAAAAATAACATTAGTTTTTAGTTTTTAACTAAATATTTATAGTATTATTTTTAATCTTTTATTATTATTTAATTAAATAGATACATTTTTATTTATAAAATAACTAAATGCAGATTAACCTATATTTTTTGATATAAATTGAATAAATTCTAAATAATTATTCATCTTAAATTAGCTGAACTCAAAAGTGATTTCAATTAGTGATTAAGACAGAATATAAGATATAAATTCTAAACAATAATATTTAAAAATTGATCTGCATTGTCGTATTAAATCTTCAAATTTAATAAATACATTTTATTTTATTCATATATTATTATTTATTGAAAAGAAAAATAGAATTATTTCAAAATTATATTAATAATAAATGTATATAAATGATCCAATTTTGAACAGCATTTTAAATTAAGTGTAGCAATATAAGATTCCTCTTACTTTTATTTAATTCATAACAATCATTTTCGATTTTTAATGCCTTTTCACTTTTAATTTCGATTTCTAATTCTCAATTTTAAATCAATAAATTTATACAGATGTTATTATTGAAGAAAACTTTCGCAACGGATGATATCACTTGTTTAATTTTTCGAAATATTCAAACCTTCACATTTAGCTTTAAATTTAAATATCAAATAAAAAATAATTTTAACAATATATTTTCAATTTTACTTATTGCTTAATAATTTTATTTATTGGTTATTTGAAGGTTGTCAAACTAATTTTTTAGGTGCGACCTTCTTAGCATCTATAAAATATGTGTTAATGTATTTTTTATTAATTTCTGATTTTCTTGAAGAAAATAATTATAAATAGTTTAGAGTTACTTCCAATTTCAGATTTGATATCATTGTTGTATATAAATTCATGGTTTTATTTGGAATAAATCACTGTAATTATTTTGTATAAATAGTATTTGAAATATCAATGAAATTAACGTAAAATTAAATGATAAAGTAATTGTGAAATATGATAAAATGCCCTTGATTATTTGCAATTTTCTTTAAATAGGACATTAAATAATTTTAAATTCAACTTGTTACGAAGTCACGGTGCACTTTGCATGCGTAATATGCATTACATTTTTCCCCGAAGTTTATTTCGCTATTTACATTTATAAATTTTGTTTTTATTTTATTGTAAATATAAATTTTATACTTTTGATAGTTTAAGAAATGTAATATAGAGCATTCCATTCGTATAGTAGATACTAGCAATTATGTGATTGTTTGAATATAATAAATATATCATGGAAGACAAATCAAATCAGGTAAAGAATGGAAACTTTATTATCAAAATTGTATTAAAAATCGATACAGATTGAAATATATTTTGCGCTGTACATTTATAAGAAGAAATTTAAAATTACAAAAATCTGACTGTAACAAAAAAAAAAACATATTCGGAAATATAAAAAAGATAAAAGAACAAACGAAAATACAAGAATTGTTACAAAGAAATGAGAAATATAAAATAGAGTGATAAACAAACGACTGAATAATGATGAAGAAGAAGAGCAAACAGTTGAAAGCTGATATAAAAGCATACGAATATTTGATATTTTATCGTGTTAGTTGTTTTATTATATAATATTTATTGATTGTTTCAATTTAAACTAAAATAGGTTATGTGCGATTTAAATTAATTAAAAAATATTCTATATTACAAAAAATGGAACAAATTCATAGAGTTTAATAAGAACTAAATCTTTAATAATAATCATATAATAATCTGACATAAAAAATAGCTTCTAGCATAAATAATATAAAACTTCCGTATTTATAATATAATGCGTGAACAGTTTAATAAGTTTTTACAAAAATTATGTACCAATACTTAATTTCATAATTGTTGTTACATGTTTCAAATTGCACATTCTTACAATAATATTATATTAAAATAATAATGAGAAAAAACACATTTATTGTATAAAAATTTATATAGGAAGAATATATTTTTATATCTAAAAGTAAAGTAGGACATTTTTTGTTGTATACAAAATTTGTAGTTAAGGACAAGGTTGTTTTGTTACATTTATATATTTAATTATTTCAATAAAACTATATTTTATGTTTAATTTTACATAAGTGACTTTATAATGACATTTGACAATAATTACATTATTAATTTAATTTACATGTTTATACTTGAATCTAGGTATATGAAAATTATTGTATTATTCGAAGTAAGGAAATGTCATCAGATAGAAATAAACCTTGTAATTTTTTTAAAACAATTATTATATAATGATTAGTGAAATGTTATACTATAGTATTTAAATAATTTCAAAACTATTCAAGGTTGATTAATATTTTTTTAAATTATTAACCTTTATACTTATTTTGATGAACAAAATGTATTTAATAATGAAAAGATAATCGAAATTCTTTTTTTCTGTCTTTCTTCTCACGAATTCATTTTTAAAACCTTGAATCAATTGAATTCAGATTAAAAACAAGCTATCTTAATCATCTTCAATAGAAAACTCTAAATTTTAATTTGAAATGAGTGACAGCCTGCGTCAAATTTTGAACTCAATCGTACTACTATAGTTGTTTAGAGGTCATTCAAAATATTTTTAGATGTTTTTACTAAGATATTTAGAAATAATTATAATTAAGCATAATATTAGTATATAATAGCTAAATTTCAACAATAATTAATCGTTTAAAAGGTTAGTTATTAGATTATTGATAAAAATATATTTTTACTATAGTTTTAAGAATAAATAATCAAAATTTTGATAAAAAGGAAGTAAACTATTATATATATATATATTTTTTTTCATAATTTCGTGTAACTAAGTAAACATATAAATGATTTTTAATCAGAAAAACATTTTCTATATTTAAATAATTTGTTGGTGTACAGAAAATAAAACAC
Organism: Pogonus chalceus; assembly: GCA_002278615.1. Classification (NCBI taxonomy): domain Eukaryota; kingdom Metazoa; phylum Arthropoda; class Insecta; order Coleoptera; family Carabidae; genus Pogonus; species Pogonus chalceus. The sequence goes on from NEEE01001617.1 coordinate 57,255, forward strand.
AAACTAATAATATAGTAAAGGAAATAAAAACTGCCGATATTTTTTAATAGTTTATTCTTCATATGAAACTTTAATAATACAAGTAAAAAAAGATAAACAAACAACTTTCTGAAAGTAATTTTAGTTTATAAACACATCAGATTTAAATTTTCTCTTAATAAACTTTCAAATAACGCTTTGTATTATATTGATTAATTTAAATTCAATGCAGAAGCTAATAATTTCCATTAAATTAAATTTTAAAATATTTTATCAATATGTTGGAACAGTAAATAAACGTAAAATTGGTATTTTGTAATTAAATTGATGACAAATTAATTAATAATATATAATGCAAAATATTTGCTGTATATGTTTAAAAAATAATTACATACTCTACTAGTATGTAAGTGTTATTATAAGTGTTGTTCCGTTAAATTTAAACAATATTATGAAATATTAAGCTTTAAATAATAATATTTATAGATTAAACATCCAAAATAAATATTATAGGTTTAAACAAACATTACTTCAATATCATATAGTGAAATCAATTGATCTCGTTTAAACATGTCGTAATTATTAAATATGTCAATTTACGTAAATATTATCTTAAACCAGTTCTTTTAAAATTCATACATACATTGTTAAAAAATTATATAATTTAGTGGAATGAAGAAATTAGATTTAATTTTAGCAAAGTATGATCTAATTTGATTGCAAACTTCTGTATTTGTATATATCTCAGAAGATAGCTGTAAATATGTGAATCTGCTTTAATTTACAGAGATCCACATGAGTCAAACGAGATCTAAGTATATTTAAGTGGATTTAACAATAAGAACTTAGATTTAATGTCTTAATTTATAGTTATCTAGGTTGTAACCCTATTTAAATATTGTTATTGATATTTTACAGGTGTTCAATGTCAAGAAACAGCCGCAGACGAAGAAAAAAAACCTCAAAATTTAAACGATTTATATAATACAAGTTCATGTATAGAAAAACCTTACGTGTGTCCACATCCTAGAATACAATTTTATCTTTATACAAGGTAATTAAAATAAGCGTCATTATAAAAATTTATTCCATATATCTTAATATGAACATTTTGTAATATTATGAATGAAACTTTTCATCATATTTGTATTTTGCAAGTTTATTTTGAAATAATGTTAACAGTTAAGAGTTTATTGATTTGTTAAGAATTAAAAAAATCAATTTAAATGTAAATTAATTCTTTTATAGCCGTTATTATTAAATAATAAAGGTAGTAGAATATGAAAAATAAATTTGTTTATAATATTTGTTAGTTCGACTGAGTATCTCAATAATTGATTGCAATTTCAAAGTATAAAAGTAATAATTTATACTGAAACTTATGTAATGTAGTATATGACACATATAGAAATTTCCTATAAATTCTGAAACTTTATGTGAAAGCTAGTTTTTCTTCAATTGCTCGATATTTGTGGATTTATAAAATAAATTCATAGTTATTTACTTTCTATAGCTACATATGTATTTATAGATTTCGAAATTTTATAGAGAATATGTAAAACTTTCATTGGTTATCTTTCTTAATTTATTTATAACTAATTTAATTAAAAATATTTTAATTATTGTTCATTTTCTTTTTATTTGTTTATATTTTTGTAAAAGTATTTCTAGTTTTTTGTATTTTCAAAATTAATTTTTAGCTTTATCTCTGTATATTATTCTTGTACAATTATTTCAGTTGATATTATTTAAAGAAAAACTGATTGAGAGTCAGTGATGTAAACAAATTCTTAAAAGCGTTAACATACCAAATAGATGAACTATTTTGTTTGTGTTTCATTTGTTTATACATTGATTAAAGCCTAACCAAACTAGTTTCTTTTGATAAATTAGAAATCAAAGTGTTTTACTAACTTAACGTTTAATTGAAAATGCAGAAAATGTATTACTATTTTTGATCATTGTATTGTGTAATATAGTACACTTAAATTGTAATAAATATAATAACAGGATAAATTTTAATTCAATTTAAGTATTATATATAATTGAGTAAAATGCGTTTTATTATTTTTCCGTAATTTATTTGGTATATTAAAGATTATATAATTAGATATAAACTTAATTTATTTAACATATACATACGTATAAACTGCTTATAACGACGATCGTAATAACCGATGGTAGTTTAAAAAATTATAAAATATAAATTGTGTAGGTACATTTAAAAAGTTTCAATCTATATTTATAAAAATGTAAATAGGCCGATTGAGTTTGATGCTTTTTTAAAAACTTTTGTACTATTTCTTATTTTATTTTTATCTAATATTTTCATTATCAAGGTGATAGCTTTGTAGATCATTTTTTACTTTCGAATCTCCAGCTTCCGTAACAGAATCGTATTAGTAAAAATTCAGCAGTAGTTTTATGATCTTTTTCACACGATACTAATAAGTATAGTATTATTAATCGTAAAAGATTTGAATTCAGTTAAACTGTAATTTGTCATTCGTTATATCCGATACTATTTCAGTAAAATGTTTTATGAAGACCAAACAAATAAAGAACTTAGAACTAATTGTTATAAAAAGTCAATAATAATAGTTTTTCGCGTGTTAAAACTGTGATAAAAACTCTGGTAACAAATACTTATTATTACATTACATATCATTAGAGAGTTAATAAAGCGAACATTAATTACTTAATAGTAATAAGAAAACGGTATGTTCCTGTATAAATTTAGTAACATCATTATAATTACCTATCATTCATGTATTATTACACTTTCACTACGTTCTTTTAAAAGAACAATGACATATAGATGGCACTAAAACATTAAAGTTTTATATTTAAAATAAAGAAAACATATTGTCGATGGTTACTTCCTCTGTTTACATGGTAAATGATCAATGACATGGTTAAGTTAATACCGGGTTTTTTATTTTTTTCATATCTATGTTGTAGGTTTCACTTTCTTATTAATCATATACTTTATTACCTGGTTTTACATTGTAAGTAAAACAATTTCTCTGATTGCGTGTATTTGTATCAAAACGGAAATTGTGAATTATGATATCGAGTTTGATGGTTTGTTGTATGTAAAACGAATTATTTGCAATTTCAATTTAATGATATATTGTTTTATTTATTTTTCTTTATGTTATTATTTTATATATGTATTGAACGCAATAATATATTTAATATATTATTATTATAATATGTTTTCCAGACAATACAATACTTGTTATAATTAATTATTTTAGTGCTATTGTTTATAAAAATATTTCTAGTTGAATATATTATACTTTTATTTTACTTTTTATAGAACTCAATAATTAGCATCATTTTACAACAATTAAGGAAGAAATACCTATAAAATCATAAAAATAATGTCTTTCTTCCATAAAATGTTAGTTTAACAAACAAAATTCAAAGTACTGCATATGTATCTAACACCCTTACGGTTGGAGTTTGAGCGCTATCTAAACTTTAAACGCTTTTTTCTCAAAATCATGTGTTTTCAAATTGGCCTTAAAGATAACTCAAAAACTTTTTGATCAATTCTGTTGAATTTTTTTACACATTTGAAAATCTTCTGTAATTTATCTTTTAATCGAAAAAATTTTAAAAACACTTAAAAAACTTATATTTTTAAAGCAAAAATCACCGAGAAAAATATAATAAAATTGAAAGTAATAACTTTGAGCGTCTCAATTTTGAACTTCTGGTTCTTTTCTTCTCAATTCTATTAGTTAATAAACAAATTATGACAATTAATACTAGAAGAAAAAATATTTTGTTTATTTTATATAAAAACCACGAGGATTAAAGTTCACGCTAATTAACAATTCGTGACCGGCCATTAATCTTTAATAATTTTGTATAAAAAAAAATATTATAAAAGTTGAAAATCTATCCAGAATTTTTTTTTTTAATTCGACTATAATTCGGAGTTTTATGTTATTTCTCCCCTTAAAAGTAAAGTAAATTGTTAATTTATTCTACTCCTACGGTATTTGACTTTAAGGGTCACCAAACAGCGTGTAATACAATTTTATAAAATTGATAGATTTATAGTTGATCAATATATTTTTTAGACGAACGCAACAAGAGCCGGAATTACTAAACGTATTGGATATAAATTCATTATACGCATCGCAATTTAATCGTGCTCATCCAACAAAACTAATTGTCCACGGTTTTGGGGGAAGTCGATTATGGTCACCAAGTACAGATTTTCGTGCAGCATATTTTAAAAGAGGAAATTATAATATTATTATTGTTGATTATAGTTCATTAGCCAAAGAGCCATGTTTGAGTCAAATGCATTGGGCGCCTAGATTTTGTGCAAGGTAAAAAAACTATTTTAAAATTATAATATTTAACGAAAATTCTTATATATTTTAATTACAGATGTATTGCTCAATTAGTTCATTACTTAGCAAGACATCCTCGGGGTGTCCGTGCAGATGATATACATATGTTAGGATACAGTGTTGGAGCGCACATATCAGGACTTGTTGCTAATTATTTGGATAAAGATATTCATGGTAAATTAGGCCGGATTACAGGTATTTTACGTTAACTAAATTACTAAGATTTTTATAAAACAATTGTATAATTATCTTATGTATTATAGCGTTAGATCCAACAATAGTATTCTACTCCGGTACGAACACTTCGCGCGATTTGGATTCATCAGACGCACATTTTGTTGATGTGTTACATACTGGTGCTGGAATTTTAGGTCAATGGGGACCCAGTGGACATGCGGATTTTTATATTAATGGAGGAACTAGTCAACCTGGTTGTTCAAGAGACACAATTTTTCGTAAGTTTATTGAAGTTTCTATTTAAAATAAAGGAAAATTATTATTTTAAATACAGATGCAAGTTAAGGTCAAAATATGTAGTAACTTTAAAATAACATTATATAGTGAAATTTATTATAAATTTTAAACACAAACTAAACTGTTTATTTCGAAAGTGGGGTAAACCTTCTTTTTATTACAAGATATTAGAAGTTTTTGTTTATCAAAAGAAAAAAAAAGAAAAAAATTAAAGCAAATTCTAGGAGTTAATTGCTGTGTGTCTTGGAGAGTTAAAATCTATGTACATTTACTATTCAATAATGATCATTAGAAAAAATAGCTATAACTTGCATCTTTTTTTAAAATTAATTAATATTTAAAAATTCTACTAAAAATATAAGATAAAATAATATTCCATTCTTTAACTGAGGCAATGTTTATTAAATTGATATTTAAATTTTGAATTTTGATTTTTTACGAGGGGGAGGGGTTAAATATTTTTGTGTTGCTGTGAAACATCAAAGTTTTCAATTAACTTTAGTATAAATTATTCAAAGATAAATAACTTAAAATTATTATTACATTAACTTAATTTCTTTCAAAATAGACTTAACTCAGTTCCAAAAATATATATTTTAACAAATTAAATATTATCTAAAATAAATTGATGCATTTTAGAGAAAAAAATATTTAATTTTATAAGATTTGTGTCCGAAATAAATAATTTTCATTTTGTATAATCTCATTATAAATATTTCAATTTCAGAAACATTATCCTGTGACCATACCAGAGTATCGCCTCTATTTGTTGAATCAATAAACAGTCGAAAAGGATTTTGGGCTTATCCTTGTTCAACATTGATATCCTACATGTTGGGATTTTGTAATCCTAAGGATAGTGAATATGTTATTATGGGAGAACATGTCAACCATAAGTTAGTATCGAATTATTACAAACTGCGCAATCGAAAATATTAACCAAACAAATCATTCTAATATAAAATTGATATAATTCGGATATTTTACTTAACATGACATAAAATAAGAAAAAAAAAAATTAAAGTTTTAAGGTTTAATTATAATTTTTGTTTAAGGGCGAGAGGAGTATATTACGTAGCAACAAATCCTAGACCCCCATTTGCTCAAGGACCTCCGTCCAGATTCGCAAAATTATTAAGAACCAAACGAAATTCTATTTTCATGGAAAGACTTTTTAACCAAACATATTTCAGATAACATTTAATTGTTAAATGATATAATATTTATTATTAAAAAATATTGTTTAAGTTTTTAGAAAGCATTTTTTGTGATAATCAATAATCAGGTTACGACGTATATTTTTATTGGTCCCAGTTAAGATTTTTATTGTGTTTTTTTTTTTTTATAATGCAAAGGTTTAAGCTTCTAAAAGTTTATAAATTTATTTTATATGATTGCATGTTACATTACTTGAGATGAAATTAAGGCCAATGATTTTAGTTAGTTAGGATTGCCATTTTATGTAATTAATTTGTATAATTTATTTAGACTTAATAAAATATTTTTATTATTCATGTTACATTCTAATTTATCTTATAGAGTTGTTTTTAAAGCTTTTTTTCTTCTTAGTTTTAAACTAAATACATAACAACAAGTGCAGATTATAATGCTCTAAAATTGTTTTTTGACCTTGAAATGGCTGGTGTTGCGATTGAGCTCAGTATTTGAAGCAGGGTTTCACTAATTTTAAATTAAAATAAATACTTACCTAATGAATATGACTTTGATGCTCGCTTCAAATTCTGAACTCAATTTTAATTTATACTACCAGTGATTTTTTCCAAATCTTTCAAATCAAAATCAAAATTTTAGAAAGTGATGATAGAGGCAGGGTTTCACTCATATTAAATTAAAATTTAAAGTTTCCTAATTAATGTGACTTCGAAAGCTCGCTTCAAATTCTAAACTCAATTGCAATCCATACTACCAGCTGATGTTTTCAAAGTCATTTAAATTAAAATTTTAGAAAGTGATGTTGAGAATAGAGTTTAAATAAGTGGGTGATAGAAGCAGGGTTTAACCAATTTTAAATTAAAATTTATAGTTACCTAATGTTTGTGAATTTGACAGGTCGCTTTAAATTCTGAACTCTTAATCCATACTACCAGTTGATATTTTAAAGTCTTTCATATCGAAAATTTAGAAACGGATGTTGAGAATAGAGTTCAAATAATTGAATAGATATAAAAAAAGTTTCGGTAATGACCTTTCTGTGACAATGTGAATACAGTCAATGTCAATATTAAGTTTAACCAAATAATGTACAAACTATTTAGTCAAGATTCATAAGTCTTTGTTTTATTTGACTCAATTTTTCAATAAAATTGATTATAAATGTATATCGACTGATTTCAAGAGCAAAGACATTTAAATTTTTCTTTCCTTTACTTTTTGGCATTTAAATTTATTTATTTCATTAAATTAATGTATCATTTGACGATAACTTAAAAAAAAATTGTTTATTAGCTTAAATTTAACTCTAATCACAAAAATTCGATTCTCAACCTTATTTCAATTACGATATCTTTGTAAAACTGATATTGTGATTAAAAAAAGCTATATTTACTTTGAAAAGAATATGATTATGCAGTTAAAATTGAGAAAACTTTAAAATTAAAGCAATTTTTTTCTACTAACACATATTACGATGTGTGTGGCACAGATTAAAAAGAATAAATTGTTACGTATAATAAAATTTAAATTTCCGTAAAACGTAGATGAATAATAATTCCATTACATTAAAATTCTGTTGTCACAGAAACAATTTTTATATTTCATATTTTGAACGGTATAATTAAAATAATAAGGGTACATATTACCATATTATTATCCTTTAATATATACTTGTATATTTCTGTTGTATATGATTAAAAATAAGTACGAAAATATATGTAATCGAGCGAAAATTCCATCATATATTTGTTTAATCTAATAAAAGCTCCTCACGCAAACTAAAGACCTATAAAGAAAACATGTCCTATTATTTGAAAATCAAATTTATTATTTATTATTTTCACCAGTGGAGTACGTTTTCACTAAAATTAAAAAAACTAGAAAAAACAAATTTATAAAAATTTAAACTTAGAATCGAAAAATAGATTTATTTGTTAATTAATTTTAAGATGACTTTATCTATAACTAACTAATTTAATCTTATATCTAATTTTTTTATTTGACTAAATTAATATAATTTGAGATTAGAAGTATATGTTTTTTTTTTTTAATTAGTATTTATTTAAAATAAAATTATAAAAAAGTTAATGAAATTTGTATTTCATTTTTAAAATCCGTATTTATTTAAAATTTTACATTTAAAAGTACTTTAATAAACACATTAATAAATTATTTGATTTTATATTTATTTTATTGTGTAGATAAAATAAAGGGAACAATATTTTGTGCAACATGTATGTACATATTTAAACAAAATAAATATAAATTATAAATTAATGGTATTTCTAAAGTGATAGCAATGACAATTCGGATTATAAAATGTAATGTCATCTGTAATTATCTATGAAAACCCCCACATGTACGTTCATTTGTGATTTATTTAATGATACTATCAAATCAATATTTTATCTCATTATCAACAGAATATTAAAGCTGTTCTTTATAAATATGACTAAATAATACTGTTGATATTATTTCTTAAAATGACATTCCGTTTAATGGTCTCCGTGATAACTCTTGCAGTTATTTCACAAGATGTTAAGTGTAAAAAATCAACACAAATTGAATTTATTAAAGATTATATAAATACTGATTCTTCTAAGTCTATTTTTCTTGTTGCTTTCGTTTGCTGGGATAAAGGTATAATCTATTTCAAATTTTTTCAATTTAATTTTTTTATTTTTATTTTTTATATAGATTTCTCAAAACTATTGACTATTATGTTTTTGTATTTATAAAGAGATATCGATGTTTTGATAAAAATAATCGTAAAATCGGACAAATAATTAACTTATAATATTATTTTTGTTTTTTAATTAAAACAGTCTGTTACTGTTTAATATTGAGTAATGAACAATATTTTTATTCATACATTTAAATCAATAGTTCTGATAATAACAATAAAATGTTTATTAAATTTTAGTTGATAGATATGAATTAATTAATCGATTATCTAAAAATAATTTTATTGCATCCGCTTATGACATGAAAACAATTAATGTCCGCCAGTATCATCCAGCACAAAATGTTTTATATTTAACTGATTTAGATTGCGAAAATTCAGATAATATTTTAATGGCTGTAAGTATTATTGTTATAAATACTCAAAGTTATTAATTTTTAGTTTGATTCAATTTATAATTTTTATATACCAACGGCATGAAACTCTGAAATTTGTTTTGAAGAACCTTGAGCTATAAAAAAACTGTTATTAGAGCAGCAGAGGAAGTACTATTCTAGTTGAACATTCATTTCAAATATATGAATATGAGAGAGAGCAAGCTTCAAATTATTTGTTCAACTAAGCTTTGTACTACCTCTGATGTTTCAAGGTCCTTCAAAACATAATTTTAGAAAACGATGTTTTACATTTAAAATTTTGTCAATTTTTTAGGCAGAAAAAAATAAAATATTTGCTGGTCCATATAAATGGTTGTTACTTTCAAATAATGAAAGTTATTTCAATAATTCTGAAACTCATTTCCTAAAATATCAGTTTTATCCAGATAGTAATATTATTTTAGCACTAAGCAATAGTACAAACGAAATTGACGTTATAGAAATATATAAACATAATAATTACTCCACTAATATTGTAAAACGTAAAACAGCAAATTGGAAACCAGGGCATGGATTTGAAAATGTGATATCCAGAAATTTAATACAAGACAGAATAAATTTAAACGGAACTATTTTTAAATCTGCGATGGTTATTTTGCATAATGATTCTTTCAATCATTTGCATGATTATAGGTAAATTTAAATAGATAAATAGATATATTTTATATAATTAATAATATAATTTTAGATTTAAACATGTTGATACGATCACAAAAGTGAATTATATCCTTGTAAGTCATTTAATTGATTTTGTAAATGGTACGAAAGATATTTCATTTGTCAATACTTGGGGATATATGAATAAAACAACTAAAATGTTTAGTGGAATGATTGGAACCCTGCAAAGAAATGTGGCGGAAATTGGAGGTAATAAGCAACTATGAAACCCTTTATTTTTATAGTAAACATTGATATAAATTTTAGGTACTCCGTTATTTATGACAACAGATCGTTTACCAATTATTGAATATGTAGCAATGACAACACCAACAAGAGCTAAATTTATTTTTCGTCAACCTCCGTTAAGTTATGTTGCAAATGTTTTCACACTTCCGTTTTCTAGAGATGTTTGGATAAGTAGTTTTGCTCTTGTTTTATTAGCAAGTTTTTTACTTTATATTGCAGGTATATTTATAAATATTCAAATTAAAATTAATTTATTCATAATAATTTTATTCTTTAAAGTTGTTTGGGAATGGCGTCAACCAAATTTACCTGAAAAGGAAAACGCCCTACCAAAATCATTTCTTGATTCTGTTATGTTAACGATTGGCGCTGTTGCTCAACAAGGAGCAACAAATGAGCCACGCAGTGGAGCTGGTAAAATTATTATGATTTTTACTTTTATCGCGTTGATGTTTCTCTACGTTTCATATTCGGCGAATATTGTAGCTTTATTACAAAGTTCTGCCACAAATATTCGCACTTTAGAAGATTTATTAAACTCCAGGTTGAAATTGGGTGTTGAAGATACTGTTTATAATCACTATTATTTTGAAGTGAGTATTTAATTTAATTGTTTTGAAAACAGAATATAATTTTTTCAAATTTTTAGACAGCATCAGAACCAATACGAAAAGCAATTTACGAAAAAAAGGTAGCTCCTAAAGGTCAAAAGCCAAATTTTATGGTAATGCCGGAAGGTATTAAAAAAATGCGTGCAGGATTTTTCGCGTTCCATATAGAATTAAGTTCTGGATATAAATTGGTTGGTGATACATTTCTTGAAAATGAGAAATGTGGTTTACAAGAAATTGAATATTTACAAGTTGTTGAACCATACTTAGCTATAAAAAAGAGAAGTGCTTATAAAGAAATTCTTAAATTAGGGTAAGCTTTTACAAATTTAATGTTTATGATTAATTAAAACATTTTTGATTCAACGCAATTTTTAAAATTGAATAAAAATTACAAAATTGTATTTATAAAAAGTTTTTCTAAATATTCTCTTAAATAAAGAATTCCAAAGTTATGTTCTATAAAAATACGATTAATCTATTTCAAATGAAATATAAACAAATAAAAAAATTTAATAAATTACTGAAACTATTTACATATCAATTACAAATGCATTTTAATTTTTTGCATCGACTATTGATATATGTACGTATTATTATTTCAGTAAATGTGCAATGCAAACAAGAATTTTATTAACTGCACTCTATTTGAATTCCACAATAAAATGAATTTTATTATATTACAGATTACGTAAAATACATGAAAGTGGAATTCAATCACGAGAATTACAAAAATTATATACAAAACGTCCTGAATGCCATTCCAGTGGAGGAAATTTTGTATCTGTTGGTTTACTCGATGCATATGCAGCTTTTTTGGTTTTAGGATTTGGAATGGGTCTTTCATTGCTCTTGTTTGTATCAGAGAAAATCGTACATAGACGTTCGTTATTTCAGAATGTGACAATATTGCAATAAACTATTGAATATCGTAAATTTGATGTATTTATATTAAAATATTCTTAGTACTTGTAATTAATATTTAATGATATTATACTGAATTAGGGACTGGCAAATTTTTAGGCAATGGGACAAACTAAGCAATATTTTAGGCGGTCCAAGAATATCAGTATTTTAAGATGATAATAAAATAACTATTTTGTATAGTATCACAAAATAAATATTAAAAAAAAAAAATGTAATGACTAACTATACATTAGTAAATACGCACTATATGTGATTTATTTAGCAATTTAGTAATATTAAGACTAGGTTCAGTTTGATTTCCATGTTGGTTTTATACTTCAAACTAATAAAATCTTAATAAATAATAAACAAAAAATAATATGTGACAAGAAAACTAATAAATAATAAAAAATGATTAAGTATTATTATATTATTAAACACTGAGTTTATTTATAGGATTATAGAAAATTTTCACTTAATAAAAACACAGACAGAATCTATTCTCCAAAAAATTTTATTTATTTATTACATTTCAGTTACAAAGTAACCAAACATTAGAGTAAAAACTGATTATTACATTTTTAAATGCACTTTTGTATTTAAAATATTTTTTTCCTTCAAAACAATTATAGAAATTTAAAAAGATGTTCTCTGGCATGGATTTGAACGGACGGTTCGCAAACGTTTTTACGTAATTTAATTTATGAAAGATATAAAGAATTAAAACTGTTGTTTATATTATTTTTAACAGTTTAGTGTAGTTCGTTGAAGCGGTAACATAAAACTAGTAATTTTATTATTTATTGTGTAAATTTGCAACAATGGATCTACAATTGGAACAGTTTATATCGCCAACAATCTATCATCCAGCGTTGGAACAGTTTGTAATGTTCCATTACTGAAGCATTTTCCGATAAGTTTTTATTTTATTTTTTATCCTGTGCCTTTTTATATTTTCTAGTAATCATTATTTTTGATGTTACAGGTTAAATATTTAATATAATGAATATTATTTCAAATTTTTAATTCATTGATTTTTATTTGATTAATTCAAATTTATTAAATTCAATGCAAAATATTTTTATAAAAATTATAATTAATAATTATACTAAAGAGCAAACTCATATTATTTATTTAATTTATTATTATGATAATGCGAGAGTGTCTCTGAAACATAACTATATTTTGTAAAATTTGAAATTAGTTGCTTATAATATTCATTTTTTCAATTCAGAAATTTCATTAATTAATAATATTTATATTAATCAATAAATTTATTTTTACTTATTTAGTAAATTACCAATTAAAATACACATGAACATAAAATAGTTTTTTTTTTTTTT
>NEEE01001603.1:2507-14061 GCA_002278615.1 Pogonus chalceus
AAATAATAATGTGCAGTTAGATAAAACTTATCTACATTTTTAAATTTAATTTAATTCATTATAGTTAAAAATAAATGTATCAACAAACCAAGTTTTAATTTTAGACAAATTTTTAAATATGAATTATCCAAATAACGGGTTCGCTCAATTCTATCCAGAATATGAGCCATCATTAGTTTATTATCCTCAACAAACGACTTTACCGGCAGTGGTTCCTCCTCAAGTGAATTTAAATCATTTAAATTTGAATTTACCGTGTAATTCTTATCCTCAGTGGGACTACGAAAATGATTGCTTTAGTTTTTATAAAGACGGTTGTTATAATGAATGCCGATTTGTTAATATGTGTGATATTGAAGATTTTATGTGAGTAATTTTTTTAAAAGTATTTAATAATTATATTTCATTTAAATTTATATAATGAATCAAAATGAAACTCGTACATATAGTTAATATAATAAATAATGTTTCTGTAAAGTGTCTATCACTGAAACTTTACAAATTATTGTTTATATTATATTATATATTTATTTAAAACAGTGTCAAAGTCAAACTCGTACATTTTAAGTATATCATATTTAATATTGATGATTTTAAAACTTTTATTGGACTTTAGATACACGAGTGAATTAAATTTAGTTATGTTTTACTGTACCAAAGTAAATAAATAAAATTGGAAATGGAAAAATTATTGATAGAAGCCGGTCTGTATATATGTATATAAAGCAAATAAAAAATTAATTGTACCAAAATTAGTGAAGATAGGTATAACTGCTTGCAATAAAATTATGCCCGAGTATCTATAAAGAAACCTTATATTGAGACAAGTTAACAAAACCAAAATTTTTTGTTTAATACATAAACTGTACGAGTTTGATTTAGGACCACTAGGTTAAAAAATTAATTCATTATCATTAAATAAATTTGTTGACAATGGTGGAAGTTTTTAATTGGACTTTATTTATTGTCGATTTTAAATTATTTAATAAAATATTAGATATTTTTTATGCGCTCATCAGCATTTAATAAAACTTTGTAAATAATTCTCTTCTTAAGATGAATCATATTGTTTAATAAATATAAAATGAAGTGTTTTCTTTAATTTTCTTAATAGTCTTGTAAGATGTATTCCAGAAATAGATTCTTTATCTAACGATTTATCAATTTGTTTCATGTATCAAAATATATTTATTTTTTTAGCGCGTATTATTTAATAATTCCATGTTCGCAAAAAACATGTTATGTATTTTAAAACAAATATTTACATAAATTATAAATAAATATTTTTACCGAACATAAACCTAAAAATAAAACTACCGATATTATTTTGAATCTGCTTTTAAAACTGGTTTTTAAAAGTTTGTTTACAATTCAACAACTTATAAGCTAATATGGAATGTGTATTTGTCTGCTGACGTCAAGATTTAAAAAAAATATAAAAAATAATGTGTCGATATTTCTACAAATGCATGTATTTATCTTAAAGGTTCATTATACTTTGATGTATACCTATTTGTCATGCAACTAATGCATGAGTTTAAATATACATATTTCAGACAAAATAATTAAATTTGATTCTTTATGAATACAGTATAAAGTGCAACAGATACTAACATAGATTAAGTACTTCATTTATGATAAAAAGTGAACAAGTGCATTTGATTTGAAATATATTAAGAGAAAGTGTCCTTGTAAATCGAAACATTTAGTTTCAAATGAATAAGTAAAGTCTACTTATATACATATGTATATAAATAACAAAGGTTACATCAAGTCAGATTTGGAATAATCTGAAACAAAATTNGGAATAATGAAAAAAGGAAAGAGAAATCTCGGGATGCTGCCCGATGTAGGCGTTCTCGCGAAACCGAAATATTTACAGATCTGGCCTCAGCTTTACCTCTTTCTAAAGAGTCTGCCGGACAGTTAGATAAAGCCTCTATTATGAGGCTTGCTATCTCTTTTCTCCGCGTTAGAGATATGATTACATTATGTAAGTATTTTTAATATTTAAATATTCTAAAACCAGTCGAAACAAGTAATGACAGAATAAATTTAATAAATATAATAAAAGATGTATTTAGAACAGTTTATTTTTAAAACATCTATTTGTATATTGATTAAAATTTATGGTAAACATTTAAAAAAGATTAAAATAAATTGCATTATTATTTTGAATAAATAATTCATATATTTATTGGAAATAAACATATTTTTGTTTACTATATCCGATACTAATAGTTTTATTTACTACAATGTTGTCATATGAGATAAAATAACAGGGAAAAAAATTTATTAATCATTAAATAATTAATAATATATGTAGTTCATTGACTGAATATAATTAAATAAATATTTTTTATGTTGCAGTACCAGAAATTCCGATAATTGAAGATGCATTAAACGATGAGTCCGTGTTTTTACAAGCACTCGAAGGATTTTTATTAGTCGTTTCATCTGAAGGAGATTTAGTTTTCTTATCAGATAATGTACATGAATATCTTGGTATTACTCAGGTAGATATTCATTTGTTTATTTATATACATATTGTTCTAATCTATTTATTTTTATTCAATAAATCTATAAATATATATCGTTTTATTAGAATTATTATCGAACAGGGAAATATACATATAAATACAATGTGTATCGTTTTATATAATTTTATAGTATAAATTGCTTAATTTTAATTGTATTTCTAGTCATAACAAGTCTAACAATTAGTCACAATTTGTTTATTGTATTTGCTGAGACGATTTCAAATATACTTATAAATATGGAATGGAAACTATCCGTTATCAAAATATTGATAATTTTTTTTATTAAAAAATTTAAAAAATATTAATAACTTGAAACTAAATAAAGATTTTAAATGTAATTTTACAATAATTAAGCGTTTTATAGCGATATTTCGAAAATTGAAAATTTTCTAAGGAATATACCTTCAAAATTTTTTTGTAACTTTATTTCCAAAATTATAATTCTATTAGTTCGTGGATTTTAAATATATCCATGAAAATTGTATAGAAACTAACCATTGTCAAGATATTCATAATTAAAAATTAGAAAAAAAAAAAANAACTAAGCATTGTCAAGATATTCGTGATTAAATATTTTTTAAATTTTTTCCTTGAAAATCAAATTTATATGAATAACTCGAAAATAAGTCAAGATATTAAAATTCTAGCAGCATCAGGTGATTTCTCGTGTCATATTATCTAATATATGTAATTTTTTATGAAATTATCTTTAAATTTGCGCGTTTTATAGCGACATTTTGAGGTATACCTTCAAAAAATTCCCTAAAATCTTTGTTTTATTAACTTATCAGATGCATTTTAATGCCAGGATTTCATATATACCTATAAATATAATATAAAAACTATTTTCAATATATTTGTAATAAAAGAATTAAATAAATAAAATAGCGCGCAATCGATTTTTTATAGCATCTGTAATTTTTATAAAATCACCAAATATACTATAAGTATTAAAATAAATTTAAGTAAGTATATAAAATTAATTTATATTTATTGTTACAGATTGATCTGATGGGACAAAATATCTACGAATATAGTCATCCCTGTGACCATGAAGAAATTAAAGAGATTCTCACATCAAAAATCACAAACACACCAAAATCGTTTTTCATTAGATTGAAATGTACCTTAACTAGTAAAGGTCGTTCAGTAAATTTAAAATCAGCCACATATAAAGTAAATATAACTATAACAGTAATGTATGCAAAATTATTAATAAAAATAATTTTATTATCTGTACAGGTAATACATTGTACGGGTCATGTTATACAAAAACCAGAAAAAAATTCTGATGAAATAAAAGATGGTGACGATACAAATTCAAACTCAATTGTAAATAAATGTCTTGTTGCAATTGGACAACCTATTCCTCATCCTTCAAATATTGAAATTCCACTTGATAAGAAAACATTTTTAACCAAACATAGTTTGGATATGAAATTCACATACGCTGATGATAAGTATGTTCATATAATAAATTATTTTTATATAAATTTTTAATTAATTTCGGTTTTTATTTCAATTTTAGAATGTTAGAAGTTCTTGGATATGAAGCTGACGATTTAATAGGACAATCTGTCTATGGATATCATCATGCTATGGATAGTGATACAGTTTGCTCGGATTTTAAAAGCTGTAAGTTATTTTTTATGTTTTTATTTAATGAAATACGAAAAATATTTATAAAATTTTATAATAAAACGTATTTTTTTTTGAAGTTTGTCATATTTTAAGTAGGTTCTCTATTTATTTAAATATTTTATATATATTTTAAACTTTCTTCATAGTAAAAATACATTTATATTGCTTGAGAAGAAATTAATTTATTTCGTAAAGTGGGGTAAGTTCGTAAACGGGGCAAGGTGCCTATACTGATAAATATATAAATATTTTAAACTTGTTTGTTTGAAAATGGATAATATAATTTAATAGAATAAAAATCATTCTATAGTAGATTTTTAAATAATTTTGTTATTGTCCCGTTGCTCATGAAACAAAGTTTAAAAGCGTTTTAACTCCAAGTTACGCTCTTGCCTCATTTTCAGGGCAAACTGCAGAATAGTTGACATTTTGAACAATATTCTATGAAAATGGAATTTTTTTAATAAAAATTTAGAATCATACTTAATATTTACAAAAATTAGTCTGCGCTTATCTCACTTCACCTTATTTAAAATTGTTATTTTATAGTATGAATTTGCTTTTATTGTAAAATTAAAAATTATTTAAAAGATTAAATTTTTATGTGAATAAGAGATAAAGATAGAATCAAAATTAGAGATTGTTATGACCGAATATGCTTTAATTGTTTGGTTTCTGTAAAAAAATTCTTCTGATATAATATCGGATACAACGACATCAATTAATTTAAGTCGTCAAATATCGTTTATAGCGATGATTTTTTAAATAATGCCCCAGTCTTTTACGAGTAATTATACTTTTTTTTTATAATTGAGTTTTTGCACTGATATAACGACCATTGGCTATTAAGATAGCTTTCCGTGTTGTTATAAGCAGATTTTATTGTATGTTATTCCAAATATTTTTTTACATAAAAAATAAAAGTTGAAGATATATAAATTCAAATTGCGTCATTCAAATAAAAAAAAAAAAGATAATTATAATTTAACACATATATAAATAAAACTACGATAAATTTTATAAAAATAAAAATAAGTGCCAATAAAATAAAAATAATTATAATTTGTTCATTACGAACAGATAATATACATAATTTTTTATTTAAAAAATATACATATAAGTCCTTAATTCTAGAAATACTATGACTAAACAATTCTCAATCTAAATTACAAAAAAATATATGTATTTAAGTAAATAGGTGGAAATATGATTAATACCTGATATCACCAAATATAAATAATAAAATTTATTACGTTGTTTTTATCAAATTTTTACGAAAATAGAATAATTCATGTGAATAAATTTCAAAAACGATAAATTCTATGAATAATAAACAACACAATATATTTTTCTATCAGTTTGATAATTTATTACAACTTTTTTTAAAATAATTGTTTAAGGAATATTAATACAAATATATACAAAGTGGTTTGTAGTGAACTCGCAGAATTTTTCTTATAACCTTTATAACTACAATGCGTTTGATTAACTCGTATAAACCTATCTGTATCTAATGTTACATTTTGTAAAATTTTATATATTTGTCTATGTTGTTCTGCTGTTAAATTTTGATTTCGTGATAATACATACGCATATTCTAAAAAAAAATAATTAAAATAATACGTTTTAAATTAATTATTAATATAAAACTTACGATCATTGGTATTATTATGTTGGATACAGTTCCAAACTATCGAATAATTAGTATAATCAGTTGCTATGACCCAGTATTCGTTGTTATAGGTATGAAGGGCTGGGAAATTTTGTTTTAATTTACCGTCTTTTGCAGTTTGGTTTGTCTCAGTTAAAGTTCCTCGGAGAGTTATTGTTTGATTAAATAATACCATATTGTTTTGGATTTCAATGCTTCCATTTTTTAATGGTTTATAATTTACTGTTATACATGATCCGCCGTTTTGGAATATTGTTGGATATTTTTCTATTTCGTACCAGTATCCTACGTACTGAAGTTTTTATGAAATAATTAAAATTTTTAGATGTATTGTTTTAATTTAATTTTTAATTGCCTGGCTAAAAGTACACGTGGCAGGTATTTCTGTATAAATTTTGAAAATAAAATGAATTTTGTTTATCAAAGAAATACAATTTTAAAATACGTTTCAAAAATTTTGTGAATTTGAAGGATATGTATTTAAAATATATTATTTTTCTCAATATTTTATATAATAAGCGTTTGACATATATCAAGTTAAGAAAAATTGTACTACAGGGGTCCTAATAGGGTCAAGAATTAATTATAAGGAAGGATTTGCATCTTAAACCTTTCAAAATTCAGCTTGTGCAAAAATTAAAACCAACCGACCATCTTCAACGATTAAAATGTTCGAGAGGTTTCCAAATTTCCGAAATACCCTGACCCTTTTGGGACACTTGTAAATATTAAAATATATTTTAAAATCTTGCGTTACGCCAATTTAAGTTACAAATGCGTCGACCCGAAATAACTGAGAAAAAAAATATAAAATACAAAAAATAAAAATCAAAATTATATCAAAATATTCTGAAAAACTCTTAACTTCATAACATCTTATTTATTTTTAGTATTTAATTCAAAGAAGCTAAACAAGTTTAAGATAAAAATATGAAATTATTAATAATCGTTAATAAATAAAATTAATTATCATATTTTCTAATATCTGTAAATTTAAAGTATATTTTTTTACATATTTTATATAATTAGTGTTTGATTCAAATAATCTACGTCAATTTAAGATAAAAATAAATTGGTCCAAAAAAAATATGTGAATATTTGTTGACCAACGAAATAACATGTTTTTAAAATTTATATATATATATATATATATATAAACACGAAATCGTTAAAAATAAAATCATACCTTGTTTATATCAAAATTCGATTGCGTTGTAACATTATTACATTTGCCCGTAAAAGTAACTTGAGCTGTAACGACCGCAAAAAAACTAATAAATATAACAAAAATATAACAAGTCATAATGCTGTGTTATATTCGCAGATTGTTAACAAAATGAATACTAATAACTTGTTTATGATTCAACTCATATTTATGTTAAATACCATAATTCTTATCTCTTAACTTAATTTATTATAAGGTATAGTCAACTTGTGACAATATTTGTATAATATTTAACTAGGTCGTTTTGTTTTTGTCGGGTGCATTATTCAAATTGTTGCAGTTCGAAAATTATCTTAGTATATAACCGAGGAACTTTTAAGAAAATTAAATTCTTGTTCGTATTATATCGTTAAACTTATTAACTAATTAAAAACATAGTCAAACCACCAAGTATTTACATAAATACATATAAACATTTTGTAAAGAAATACTACAACACATAAAATAATACTTTATTTCTGTTTACAATAAAACTTATTTAATAAATTTTTCTTCATTTTTGTTTAGTGTTCTTGCCAACACTTTCAATTTCATAACGACAAGTTTACACCAGTTGTATTGTCCTTGAATTATAATTGGAACAGATTGTATAAATTTAACTTTCATCAATTCTTTTCTATTATTTATATTTGCAGTACTTTTTAAATTGATTCGTGGTACTAATCGATATATTTTTTATTGGATGGTGTGTATCTATTTATATCTTAGAGTTCCAACATGCATTGTAGAACTAAGAATTTATATAAGCTGGAATGGAATTAATTAAACAGAAAAAAACTAGACAATATTTGCTTTTATTAATTATATTTATACATAAGATAAAACAAATTAGTTTAAAAGTTTCCATTGTTAAATGTTGAAAAGTACTTTGACTTGTACCTACCTGTAGAATATCTATATACAAAATAGGTTAAACATTAATACAAGTTTTAAATCAAAATAATTAACTTACTTGTTTACCAAATATGTTATTACACTTATGAAACACTTAAGTTACAAATTTTAATTAATAAAAGCACTAATTCATACAATATAATTAAGAAAAATGCATGTAAAAACATGATTGTAATGTAACGGTTAATGGCGACCCACCTAAGTTTAACTCATGCAACTGCATTAGATGGCGCTTCAACAATGCAAGTTCGCGCGAGTTTATAAACTGTTTCAACATGTATTTTCCTTGCATGTTAAGTTCAAATAAAGAATAATTATCAATAAATATTTCTTAGATATAATAAAAAACTAACAAACAGAATCAGCAGTTGTAAACCACAAG
Organism: Pogonus chalceus; assembly: GCA_002278615.1. Lineage (NCBI taxonomy): Eukaryota > Metazoa > Arthropoda > Insecta > Coleoptera > Carabidae > Pogonus > Pogonus chalceus. Next base: position 10,862 of record NEEE01001603.1, read on the forward strand.
TACTAAAACTTTATTTCGATAGTACCCTAGAGCGTCTTTTTATCTGAAATTCTGTTTGCTATAAAATCGATTTTCTGTTTATCACGACGGTTCACTGATCCAGTTTAATGCGTGTTCGAATGTTATATCTTCGTACAATCCCATGTGTATGTGACGAAGACGAAATTACTGAGTTTGGAATGAAATTAAGGCTAAACAAGTCAGTTGATTGTAGATCACGTAGAGTTTATGAAATATACATGGTTTTCTCGGCTTTGTACATGATTTTCGCATTTTGTGAATGTGTTGTTGCTTTTTGTACTTTTGTATAAATAGATTTTACTTGAAATTAATGTTCTTTTGTATATATAACAATGATTTCAACACATTTATATAAATATTTATTTAATTTGAACAGCAGAAAATTTAGATCGTTTATAAAATGTCTAGCTAGCAGATTGTAACATAAAAATCTCGTTTTATCTTACGATTTTAATCAACATACAACGAATGACGATAAGATCTTAACTATATGTTCTTTCTTGTCTTGTATATTGCCGGAAAAAAGTTGTAAAATTTTCATTGTTTCGTTAAATTACAAACGAGACTAGATTAATAAAAACTTGAAGCATTTTTGTGATTATTTCTTCGGTAATTCAATTGTTAAATCGTTTCGAAAAGGACTTGAGCACTCTAATTCAATTAACTTGTAAGCTAGAAATGTCTTAGCTTCGATTAAAGTTAAGTCAAATCCTTTCGTAACATAATACCCTCCGTTCGTGAGACCTCATTTCAAATGGGTACCATGTGAAACAGTAAAGAGGACAGTAGCCTCTCCCGCTTGATGTTAAATCGATAGATTCTTACTCCTAACGACGTCACGAGGTTCCCACATTAACCAACGATTGTAAAATTTTAAAATACCGACAATTTGCGGTAAAATTATTTGACAGGATTTTATCAATTCAAAATGGCGGAATATAAACTGAATAAAATTTAATTCTAAAGTTTGAAGTTGTGACAGCTAGGACGTGCTGTAACCAAGATAAAATTTCCTCGAATCCTGATATCTCGGCATCTTGAACTAACTATAAAACTCGGAGCATGTCCAGTATTTGGTCTGCCATCCCTTGAGGATTTCCATAAAACTTGGAATCCGCAATTTTTCTTAAGTTAACTTTTGAGTAGTTATAATATATGTAGTTTTTTTTCCTTACGGAATCCGGGAGATTTGAAAGCTGGTGCTAAACTTTTTATGGCAGATCGTTGCTCTGAAATTCAGCTTTGTTATTAAGCTGAAAATAAAATCTTACTGTTGTTTTTTTATCGATAACTTTGATGTGTGATTCGTCAATAAAATTAATATATTTTTTCCAGTGTTTTCGAAAGGCCAATGCGAAACTGGACAATACAGATTCCTGGCGAAAACAGGGGGCTACGTCTGGGTGGTGACTCAAGCAACCCTTATCCATGATAAACTCCAAAAGCCTCAAAGTGTTGTTTGCGTCAATTACGTCATCAGGTAGGAAATATATTCTTTTTATTTTCTTTGCATGCTTTCGCTTTTACGCTTAAGCCTCTTTCCTCGATAAATATGTCGTTAAAATAAAATTATCCAGCAATTTATGGATGTTTATATCAAATTTTTAGATGGTTTGAAATTTCAGATGAACGCTTGTTAAAACTTGATTTATATCCAACTTGTTTCTTTCTCAAACTCTTAAACTTATTTTATACAAATTATTTTTTTTTAAGAAAAATATTTAATTGTTACATTTTGGCTGCTGAAGAAGATTCTTAAAATAATTAATAGTTTTAAGAAATGAATTTGAATGAATCTATCAATAAAACTTGAAAAATACGATTAAAAAACAATTTTGGATATTTGAATGTTTTAAAATTGAAAATAACTGTGTATATACGTATAATAAATCTATTTTTAGGTAATATAAAAGGTAAGTACATTAAATTTTATATATATTTTATTTGTCAGTGTTTAAACGAAAAAGATTAAAGTTAAAACTGTAACATATATCATATGTCAGAGTTATATCCGTAAAAATACATATGTAACAAAATAAACTGGAGAGAGGCTAGATCTTTGCTTTCTGCTATTTTAAAAACATTGTCACGCATTTTGAAAAATCGTATCCTATGAATATTTAAAGGATTTTATTTATTTCAATATATTTCAAGTGACTTTCCGTCGAATGTTTGTCGTTTATCAACTATAAAATATATTTTTTCTTATATATAAATGAATTCACAACAAGAATGCAGTGAAATTTTTATTATAAAATATTATATTTCCTTGGGTAACGTGTCTGTGGCGACGTTTGCCGGCTTTTAGGATATCTTGTTGTTGCAACTTACGAGTTTGCACTTGTCAAGGTTTCCTCTACGTAATAAACTAGATCCTTGCCAATTTAGCACGGGTCAAATGTAGTTTAGTCCACCTGGCTCTACAAACACATTGATAAAAGTTAATTTTAACAGATGGTTAACTTTATTACAGTGGTATGACTTTATTTTTTATCATATAGTTTGGCAACATAGCCTACAATTTGTTTACAATATGTTTTTTTTTTTATAATAAATAGTTTGGGGGGAAATTTCGTTTGTACTTATCGGCAAGTGTTGCAACGCTATCGGGCAAGTTTTTGCAATCAACGGCGAATGATTTTTACGTAAAACATTAGCTGAAGTTTAATAAGAGTTAAAAATTCTTTCGAGTTTACAACAGACGACTTTTTTTCTGTTAAAATAAGCATTGTCGTTGTATATTCTCTTGTTTTTAACTTAATTAAATTTTGTCGTTGAGAAAACGCGTTTCCTTCACAAGAATTTCAACTAATATTAAGTAAAGACATTCTTTCTATTTGAAGTCAGTCGTTTGTAAAATTGCTTTTATTGTGAAAATTAATCGAAATATTATTTATTATAAAATTCATTTGTTTTAAAGCATACTATGATTAATTAATATAATTTTGTTTTGATTGAATTTAAATCGTAATTATAGTTTGATATTTAAGTATTAATTAACAATTGTTTTAATTTAAGACAATCTCGTGTTTATTGTTTTTTACGGTATCACCTGATGTCTAAATTTATTCGTAACGTCACTATGGTATTCATAATTCAGATTTAGGGAATTTCAAACTTTAAATTAAATATCTGGATTAATTAGTCGTTGTTCGTAACTAAAACAGATAATCACAGTT
>NEEE01001603.1:14096-24628 GCA_002278615.1 Pogonus chalceus
AAGATTATTGTTTAAATTGATATCTTATGAAAATTCAATTTCTTTCATTATATTTATCAGTAATTCTCCGTTGCTTAGCTATAAACACAAATCAATTTCTCGGCTCTAAAAATCTCTAATCTGTGTAGAGCTTTGCTACAAATTACAAGAATTACCAAGAAACCGTCTTTAATTGTTTATTTATTTAGTTAAAACCTTTATTAATGACTTTTTTTTTATACAATCCCAGAAATCAAAGGGTTTTATCTTTCTTTTCCTGATGGATAATGAATAAATTATTATATATAATTACAATTTTTATATGAAATCTTTGGATTATCTACTAATCCTCAAAGTAAATATAAAAAAGCTTGATTGTATATTAAATTGTTTAGCCAAATATTCAGGTGTCAACGAATTTCTAAGATAATAATATCAGTCCAAGAGCATTTTCTATAAATTTAAATTGTTTGTATAAAACAAATTTATAAATTTAATAAACTGAATATTTTTGTCATATAGGAGTATAAAATTGCATCAGTTTTTCAACCTTTACTTAAGACACTTAAATATTGTGCAATGTAGTGTGCTTCCTTAGAAGTAATTAAGTTTCTTTTCGTAGAACGACTAATACTAAAATATATTTATTTCATCATCTATAACTTAGTTGCATTTGTTTAATTTTAAATATTTTTTGTATATTTTTTATTTATGGCGCAATATTATGCATAAATAATTAAAAAAACAGTGAAATGATAAGATGGGTGTGTTAAAATGATGCAATTTGATTGGAAGCTGCATTTTACACGTATGTAATTCGAACGTGAAATGTTGCACTAGGTCAGGGCGAGGTTGAAAAGCAGTTTTAATATTTTATTATTTATGGTGGTAGTATTGATTTCCTTGAAATTGTGTACTAATATTTGCTTCCGTTTGTATACAGAGTTTCTATGATGTAAATTTAATGGAAATTATAACAATAAATTTGCATTGTTTAATTTATTTATTAAAAATAATGGTTTTACATTTATTTTTATAAGTTCTAATCATATTTTCTTTCGATAAATGGCAGAATGTCTTAAGAAATTGATATAAATGTCGTTTCATCTCGAGTTCTTAGTTTTTTTAGATAAATTTAGAACATTTTTCTTACTTATATCATAAAAGAACTTCGAAAAATATAAAGTATAACGCTGTATACCTAGTAACCAATTGTAACATGTTTATGTTTGTTTTAACCAATCAAAAATGTAGAGATAACGTTGCAACTGTAACCAGGCAAAGAATTAGTTTAACCAATTACAGACAAGGTTATGCATGAAACAACCAATTGGCAGATATGTTTATGAACCGAAAGAAACCGTACAAGTTGAAGTTTAACCAGTAAAAGGCAATGATCTTAACCAATCATTGGCAGTGTTTTTAAAACGTAGGTAGATGATATATCCAATTGAAACTATGTTTATAAACTAGTCGTAACCTGATAAGCTAGAAGTTTATGCCAATGAAATTACATATAAGAAACATGTGTTGAAATAGAAGTATTTATCCGTAGAGTAATTTATTTCATTTGTTTTATTAAAGAAGTTCGCAAAGAATTTCGAATGTTGCGTCATCTGTTCGATTGGATAAAAGCGTTAAATCTTTCCTTTTCGTCTTTCCGCTAATATAAAAGAGAAATATAAGCCTCTAGGGGTTTTTATTTCCTTTTACTAACCTGCGATATATTATTTTTTCTAGGTTATCCAGAAAATTATTTTTATTTAACAATAAAATGAAATAAATATTTTTTTCAAATACTGGAACTTGATTTACTTTGTTAGTGACCTACGTCAGTAAGCCTCATTCATGGTTTCGATGGCATTTTGTAACCTAGCGACCTATTCGTTACTTTTTCGCTTCCATGACCAAATCGCATTTCTCCCGTTCTATAGTTGATGAAGGATACAGACAGCGTGTTTCTGTGTCACAGAATACGAAATCTGATTTAGAGGAGTCACTATTTATTTATTATTTTTCTTAAAATACATTTTTAATTTGATAACACTATTGTTTTTTGATTTTTTGATTGATAGAAGATTGCTTTATATATACATATAATCTTTTTGGTCGAGAATTTTTGTTTAAAACTTAATTATAATTGTAAGAATTTTTGGGGTTGAAGATAATAAGGTTAAGTAATAATTAAAAACGATAATTAATATATAATAAGGGTTCCTTTTTTAAAATTGCTTTTAATCTATATCCGCGCCGCCGCAGGCCAGTTCACACGCATGTCCGCCCACGTTCCTGTTTCTCCGCTACCCTTAAACTGGGGAGCATCGTTGAAGTTCCCCTTCCTCGAATATTCGGCGTTTCATTCTTGTCTGAACCCTTATAGGGTGTACAATCTACGAACTTAAAATTGTTTTGCCGTCCTTAGCAACCAACGTTCACTTAAACGTGTTATGAAGTTTGTTATTATTGTGGGATTCGAGTCTTATTTTAATGGTATGTTCGCCTACTGAAAAATTCATTTTTTTATTTTGTTATTCGATTGTTTTTACATCAAAATTAATTTGATTTTCATTTGTTTTCTGAGTATTTTTGTCTGATTTACTATTTAATCCTTTACTATATATCAAAACAAGTATTAATTGGATTATATTTGATAAATTAAATTAAATTTGGAAGCCATGACAGATTTTTTTTGTTTTTATTTGGTAAATAAATCAGTGTATACTACTTTGTAGTATATCAATAAAAACAAAAGCCGGAAATATAGTTTCAGACAAAAATATTATAATTTAACAATTAAATATCAAAATTACAATGCTTCTGTTTATCATAATATATTTTACGGGATACATTTTTACTACTAAACTTTTCAAAACATGAATATCGATTATAGATTTAGTTTATTTGAGTTTTATAATAAAAAATATTACCGTCAATTTATGAAAAGAAAAATCATTAATTTTATCTTTGAATTAACGACATTAATTTATAATAAAAAATTCTTCAGAGCAGCTTTTAATTTAGTAATGAAAAAGATACTTTTCCTGACATTGCAATATTTTGATAAATTTTTTTTGTGAAGACCTTGATAATATAATAGGTCAGTTATACATTTCTTATCATACATTTTATTTTCCAAGTTCAAGGAAATTATAATAACATCTTAAAGTACATAAAGTCGTATTTTCCGTGCTATATAAACTAATTTAGTCATTATGAAACCATATAAAATTTACTTTACATTAAAGGGAAATATGCTTTATAGCTCATTAATTTTTATCAGCTTTAAAAATCTTATAATTAAAGTACTGAATATTTTACAATGTAATTTATAATTTAAATATTTGGCTTATAATTTAACCTTTTTATTATATCGCAAAAACAAGAAAATATTAAAATCGCTTAAAATTCCTTCAAATTTATTGGATGGAACATTTATTTTTTTGACAACCAATGATCTTCCAGACAGCTGCACACAAGAAATCCCTGTTGTCAGAAAAATTTTCCATAAAAATTGAAAGCAACACGTGAAAATAAAAAATTCTTTCATATAGTTTGGTGCAAAAAATTTGACACGAATAACGTTAACATTCTGGAAGAATTTTTACAACAAAAAAACGTTAAATTATTATTAATATTTAGGTTAAAAACAAATGATAATGTTTTATTCAAAGTGAATGCGATTAATTTAAACTTTTAAAATATGTTTCTGAAATGTAATTTATCATCTTCAAATTAAATAGGATTATAACAAGCAAAATGCTTCATTAGATGAATAATTTATAATTAAAATTCAATAAAACTTGTTCATTCATTAAAATAAATTGAATTTGATGCATTAATTAATGTAATTATATTTGATTTTATCGATAATGCATTGATTAAATTTGTTTCTGATTTGATAAACATCCGTTCATTGCATTTAGTTTATATATAAAAAAAAATATGTCATCTCAATTTTCCAACAAATAGGTTATGTTGCCGTGAAAAATACGATATTTTTGTAACCTTTTACGATATCAGTTACTGATAGCTTACATGTTCGCTCATGTGTCTTGTGTAATAGATATATGTAGTGAAATTTACGATAAAATATAGATATATGCCTCATGAAATTTCTTTATAAATATTTCTAAGCTTTAAGGTGTTTCCTTTTTAATTGAGCTTAAAGTTTAATTTAAATTTGTTCGGACAAAAGTGAGCTAAATAATAGAAACTGTAGTAATTGAGGTTATATTTAAAGTTTCCGAGCTTTGAAAAAGCTTCAGGGAGAGCAATTAATTTAGGAAACATAATCCATCCCTCAAATCCCGGTTGATTTTAATTTTAATTCTCCAGTTACATTTGTCGGGAATTGTCTGGGGCTATTGGTGTATTCCACGGCTTTTATGCACAAAGTTGCATGGTTTTAAGAGGGACGTAGTGGGAGGGTCTGTAGTTCAAGGTCACCGTTACTACGCACACTCCTTTCAGCACATCGATCCGCTGAAAGTGAGAGTTTCATAAACTGAATTGAAAGTATAATAACGATTGCATTTCTCTTAACATTTTCCTTTTAGCAATTTTTGAACGAATTGTCTATGGTCGCGCTTTCAATGTATCATTTATTAACATTGTATGTTCTAATGATTTAAATAGTTTATTTTCATTTTCAAATGCTTTCTGTTTGATTAAAATCACTTTGCGTGTTTTCTTTCTGTAAACATTTCTATTTCAAAAGAACACTTTATTTACTCTGTATATTAAAAACATCGACTTACAATTTTAACTTCAAATATAGGTTATGTTAATAAAAGATTATATAATTGCAATGTTACTTATATTTAAATTTAGGCAACAGATAAAGCTTGTTATATTTTTATATAAAATACAGAAATTTAAAAGATAAAAGAAGGAATGCTATATTCTTTAAAAAGGAAACTGAATACAAAGAAGTTTTACCTCCAAAAATAGTTTAAGCGTCTTATATATTTTTTGACATAAGTATAATTTATTTAAGCGTACATAATAGGTTAAATCTCCAAATTTTATTTATTACATAATCTAATCTAGTTGGCGTCATATTAAAGTACAAGTTGAAGGTGTTTACAAACTAAAGTTATAATTAACTTTAAGAATGCCGCGATCTATTTTAAAGAATACCAATTCTATTTTTGAGTTAAAAAATCTCCCACAAGCGTAACGAAAAAAACAATGCATATAATTAATATTAATTAATGTATAACCTTAAAAAGGAAATAAAAAAAAAAAACATGATTATATAATAATTCAAGTGTAATAAACAAAACAACAGCGGTATAAATGATACATTCGACCTTGAAACAGTACGAAAATCAGCTGATGCCTTAAAACGAGTAAGACGCGAGAGATTCTCATCGTCATATACACGCACTAGCTTTTGTTTTCACGTGATCATTAAATGGACGCCTTGCGCTCTAAATTTATTTGACGCAACTGCTTACAGGCGTCGATATAAACACTTCGATTTATATTAACTTACTTTTGCGCTTTGTAACATTCGATTTGTCTTTTGCTTATTCTATTTTACATCGTAGATAATTATTCAAAAATAATTTTATTGACTATAATAAAACCAGATGATGATGTTGTTACATAAATAAATATTTCTAAATTATGATTAGTTACGATTGTATATAAAATTAGATTTAGTTTTGCGGTTGGCCAATAAATTGATTGAATCAAATTGGCGGACATCATGTTGTAAATTATAAAATTAGCATTTTTAATTCATATTTGACGCAGTTTTGAATAATTATTTGCGAATTCTGTCTATTCTTGTTTATCATTTTATACTTTTTTTTAACCAAATAACCTTGGTTAGTGTTTATTGAAATTAAATATTTAAATTTAATGCAAATATGTTTTTAATAACTTGTGATTTTCGTGTTCTTAAGTTTTTATTTAGAAATATGTAAAATTACGTATAATTACGGTAACTATGTTAATTTACAATTGAAGTAGTTACATGCTTGATTAAATTACAAACTCCGCGAACAATTGAAATCGCGATAAAGTTATAAATTAATTTGAAAATATTTCAATTAAATTTTCTTTTGATGAAAGATTAGTTTTGTAAGTTTATAATTGTGTTTAGTTGGCAATAATTCAAAGTTTAAATGAATGTATTTTAATTTTAAACATTAAACAGTTGTTGATTTGACCGAAAAACTAAATCATTTATATTTGAAATTTAATTTTTGTTGCATTTAATGTTACTCTTTAAAATATGCGGCCAGTGCACTGGTAATTTTTACATTTAAGTATATTTACAATCGTAAATTATTATTTTTATTGCATTGTTTACTAAAATTTTAGCAATATAAATATTTTTTAACGCAATTCTCAAAATAGTACTTCTAGAAGTTACATAAATTTAACTATAAAAAACTATTTATTTAATAAATACATAAAATACAGTTACATGTAGATACTCTATTATTTATTTAATTACATTTCGGGTAATTTACAGGAAGTATTACGTATTTTTCCTGTAATATTACATGTAATATAAACAAAACAAAAAATTTTAATTGTTGCAATTATCTTACGTGCAAATATCTTTGGCAAATACATATAATATTATTATTTTAAAATAATTGCAAGAGTGCAGGTATAGGTTTATTAAGTTTTGGCTAAAATTTCGACAAATTTTTGGCAAACACCCAAAATTACTTTCTGCACCTTATTTTGCATTTACCTCAAATAAATAATTTACATAATTAAGTTATATAAGGTTGTCCTGTTGTTTTAAAATTTTGAATATAAAACAGTTTCTGAATTTTAAAGTAATTAGAATGAAATTTTACGTTGTTTTATTAGATTATTAACTTTTATAAGGTGATTAATCAGATTTTTTGACAATTTAAATACAGTAGATATTTATTTTATATCATAACCTACTTTAATGTTTATAAATGTAATTTTTTTCATTTGTTTTTGACCGTAACCTCCTTCAAGGTTTAAATAAAAATGTAATCTTGGCATTTACAAGTACAATACCGTTTTATTATTAGAAAACTTTTTAAACATATTTCAAATGTATCAGCAATAAAATCAGAATTTATTTGTACTAGCTATTTTTTTAGGTTACTGTATATTTTACCAGACGTTTCATATAAATCTTCATGAAAGTATTTTACGAAAAAATATTACTTTACTTTGTTCTAGTAACATCTATTCTTGTTTATATATTTATTTAAGCTATAAATTAACGAAATTTTACTTAAAATAGCTATTTTATATGTAATATAACTTACATACCAAAGAATCAACCATGCATGTATAATCATGCATAAATTAATTACAGAGTGAATAGTATTAATGCAAACCTTACTATTTATGTAAATAACATTTCTCAAGGTCATATTACGTAAAAAATTAACAAGGTATCAACAGGTAAAACTGCGATTCTACCTGACATTTTATAAATATATCATTTCATCGATAATGTATAAATTATTAATGAATGTCAAGCAGTTTATGGACATTTGTTTTTTGTTACGTTGCACTTGTTTTAAGTGATACAATTGCATTTGTAAACAGCTTCGCTGATATATTTATAAAGACAAAACAATAACAATATAAAAAAACATTTGAATGAATTCAAAAACGCGGTGCACTTGTTACCATCCATTATTGTCAGAAAAAAATGCAAAAAAAATCGATTCTTGTAAAACAATTACTGGATAAATATATATCTGTTCTTTTGTCCTCATTTCATAATTAGATTTTCAATCTATCACGCGATATAATATAAAAAATTAATACTACTTATTACTGTCTTGTTCAATTAAGATAATGCAGAATTTTGAAATTAATTACATATTATGTTTTTTAGTTAATTGAATTCATTTATAAGTTAAGTTAACGTTGTACCAGACTAGTATATAGTTAGTTGGCTGTTTATTGTTTCTCATATCAGTTTAAGTGTTGATTAATTTAAATATATTTAATTTAAGTATTGTTTTATGAAATTACTTAACTATAGTCTAGCAAACGGTTTACGACTTCATATTTAGATTTAAATTGTAATATAAATTAGTTTAATTGCAATTATTATTGTTTATACAATAAAAAAAGTTCTTTTATTTTATTGTACGTGTATTTTATTATGATGTTAGAAGGATTTTATATATATTTTAACTGTTTGTCAAGCTTTAGTTGTAATATATCACAATCATGACCTAGCTACCAACACATGACTTCTCATTCAATCAGTAAAACAAGTCACAGCGTGCCCTTGTTTAAATAGCGTGTTATTATATATATATTATCTACAACCGAGAACGTTATATGCGGGTTTTTATATAACAGCCAGACATCCAACTATTAAATAAATCGTATTTTCTACATTTCGTCAGGAATAATTAATGATTCTTTGTTGAACTCAAATTTATTGGACAAATGGTTTTATTATACGTTTGATTTATTTGTTTAAATCATGGTTCCAATTGGAAATTTTCTTCCATTCTATGTATCCAGGATTACTTAAAATGTTTGGATTTCTATAGTTTCTGTTGAATAAGAACTGATTGTGTTTATCTTATCCAGGATCTGGTAAATGTCTAACTTCTTCATTAATTTTGGCTACAAGCTACATTCTTTGTATCCAGAAATTATTTAAATTTTTCGGATTTCTATCAGTGCCGGCTCTAGGGGTCATGGCGCCCCGATGCAAAGTTTTTTTTTGCGCCCTAATGTCAAAAATATTTTCTTAACAATTTTTTTGCTGGACATTGATTTCTCGCGATGGCGCCCCGATGCGACGCATCTGTTGTATCCATGATAGAGCCGGCTCTGATTTCTAAGTTAGAACTAATTTTGTTTGTTTTATCCAGAAATAAGTATTCATCTGGTAAATATCTAACTTCATTCATTTTGGCTGCTAGCTACATTCTTTGTGTACAGGAATTATTTAAAATGTTCCGATTTCTATAGTTTCTGTCGAATTAAAACTAAGTTTGTTTATCTTATCCAGGATCTGGTAAATATCAAATTTCTTCATTAATTTTGGCTGCTAGCTACATTCTTTAAATCCAGGAATTACTTAAAATATTCGGATTTCTATAGTTTGTGTTGAGTTAGAACTTATTTTGTGTATCTTATCCAGGAATAAGTATTCATTTGGTAAATATCTAACTTCTTCATTTGTTTTGGCTGCTAGATATAGCGTAAATTACATATATTGGATAAATAAATATATGTTACATGCTGTTAGGCCTGGATATTTTCATTTCAAAAACTATTATAAACAGAAATATTTATAACAAATACATATCGAAAGGTTAAAAATTTTCTTACAACGTTACTAAGTATAAACAGTGATTAACGCACTGTGTACTTAGTAACTTAGTATTTACAAGTTTTTTACATTATTGATAAACGAATTACACAAACAGAATTTTCTTATTATCAATAATAGGTGTTGTCATGTGATAAAAACTAACCGATAATAGTTGTTGACCCCGATCAAAACTTTACTTATAAGTTTTACAGTAACTTAAATTGTTTTATTATAAAACTAAATTTATATTTACGCGAAATTTTTAATTCTATGAAATAAATAGATAATTCGAACTATTTACTTGTTATTTTATAATTTGTTTATCTTATCTAAAAATAATACAAAATAGTTTTTAAATATTATCATAGTGTTATTAAAAAAGGTTATGTAATATTTGCAAATTAATCTGTTTATTTTATTATTAAGGTTTAATTTCGTTTAAACGACTTTAACTATAATATTATAAAAATATTAAGTTATATTATTAGATATTCAGTAATTTAAATATTATCAATGTGCAGCCGAAGTATCGTAACTCTGATTTATGAATACCAGGCGGTTCTTGTAACTGTAGTTAAAAATAAAAGTAAGAATGTTATTTCTTTTTTCTTCAAAGTTGTGTCGAGAATAAAATAATCCTGTTTGACGAGGTCACAGAACTCAAAATGCACTTTACGTTGCATAAACTATATTAATAGTAACTGCATTTTTATTGAGAAAACCAGAATATTTATTTATCAGCAGTTTCGTTGAGTTATTTTTATTTCCGATTACATAAAAGTTATAAATATGTTTATAGATTTATTTAGATCACTGACTACTTTAAAATAACGTAAAATCATTAATTTAATTTTAAAAAATTGCTTAAAGATTATTAGATAGGAAGAAATTAATGAATTTATTTTGTTTTTGCAACGTTTGCAATTCGATTACCAGCAACTTAATTCAATTTATTGAAAAGGATATCAATGTATTTACAGCAATTCAATTAACTATGAAGCGATAAATACAAATTAAATTTATTCATACAAATTTCAAGGTTTAAGCGTTACTTTAAAATAATAATCATTTTATTTAAACAAAGTTTTGTTCAAAAATAATGGCACTTTTAAACAGAAAGTGTACTAAAGCAATTTTCTATGGATTTAAAAGCCATTTTCTCGTACATTGTGTTAGGATGAGGGATACTTACTTCGGATAAAAAATTCGTCGCTTGAATTTATGATTTTTGTTTTCGTGGGGATATTTCCAA
>NEEE01001603.1:81830-100495 GCA_002278615.1 Pogonus chalceus
AAATAAAACTAAGATATATAAAAAATTTGAAGCCTATTTAATATTTATAATTTTGCTGTAAAACTATTAGTTTGGAGCTACAAAACTCCAAAACATAACTATATACTTAGAAAGAAAGAAGATAATGAAAGTAAAGTTAAAAGAGAATAAGAAAAGGAAGAAAGATAAAATATCTGTGATCGTGTGAACGAAGCACTTGGCAAGGATCAAATTGGAACGTTTATTCCCAACTCGAATAAGGCTGCAGCGATTGGGACTACGACTGCGACAGGCTCGCAATATACACGAACACGTGACAATGTTGTTCTTACGCACACGACTTGAAATTGAGATTCACGGCTTACTCATTGTTACATGTACGTGATTTTATTGTTGTTGAATTAAATCCCTGCATAATGGACTTTAATTGAAATCGTATGTGAAAAACAAGGGAACCTTTTCATCATCATACGCCTGCCTTCACTATATACGCTCACAATGATGGTGCATTCAAATTACTATCTTGTTTTTTGATATTGAAATAAGAGATATAATTTCAAAAAATATTCTTTGATTTCGTAATATTAATGTTTTGTAGCAAGAAAAATAGTTTGAAATTGGGCATAAAATATATGAAATTACTTAGTTTGTAATTAAAAAATTAAAAATCATTCTCAAAAATCTACCGATATAAAAATACTCTCTATTATACATAAAATTATCGGGAATTTTACGGAAAATGTAATACCGAAGAATATATTTTATTATCTTTTTTAATTTTTAAAAAATTTTCAAACAACGATAATGTAAGAAATCTGCAAAATTACAAGGCTACAATTTTTTTAACTTAATAATTCTTTCAAAATTTTTGAATCTGATTCTTAGTTCAATATCCTGTCTTTTATTTAAATATTTTTCAAAAATTTACATATTTGATTGATAAATCAAGGAATTTTATTTTGAAAGTTTTTCAATAAAATCTTAGTCTGGTGATCCTATAAACAAAAGAAATTATTCTTAAAGAAATTTAAAACAAAAAAATTAAATGGAAAATATATTATATGAAAATAAAGGAAATTTTATATAATGTTAAATATAAAACATTTCCAATAGATAATTTTGAAAAACAGATAAGAAAATATTCCAACATAAAAATTTCCTTCTAAACAAAAACCACTGATAAATAAAATAAACGATAAACATGAAAAATATTAAGAAATAAATTTACTGTCAATCAATTGGAACATTTAATAAAATGCAGTTCATACAAGCAGCAATAATACTTAGTCCCGAAGCGATTAATATAGTTGCAGATAAACACACAACGACACGTGTCGTCAGCTGGGTGGCGTAGCCCCCCGTGGAATGAAACTGCGGTGTCCACGTGCACCCTCAAGAGCGCCACGACGCCCCCAAGGATTGCATCGAAGGGCGGGGATTTTATTCAATAACCGCACTTTAATTTGCTAGATTAAAAGAATCATTATCTCAACCACGCGTTTTTCACAAATTTATTCAAATTGAAATAATATTTATTGTTTTGAAGGAAGTAAATTATAATTAAATTAAAAAAAAAAAAAAAANGTATTTTTATTATTCGAACATATACATACATATACATATATAGGTATATATAAACTGTATTGTGGCGACACGATAGCGGTTTTGGATTAAGAGGTTGCATTGTTGTCTGCTTGTCACTACGAGTGCACTTTGTCAACGTGGACGCGACATTACTGACGTCACTATTGTTTGGACCATAACTGTTTGCGACCGTTTATACCACAAATGGTTTTTATTCATATTTTTATATGTTACTATATCTAGGTATCATGATTTAAAGATATAAGTATAATATCTACTAAAGACTGCATTTAGCAACCGATATATCACAACACAAACTTTAGTCCAGATTTGAATGGGATAAACTAAACTCTACGTAAAAATACTTGAAAATATAGTTCCTTATTTATACATAACTGCATTTAGCAGCCGAAATAATGTCTTTCTAAATTTGACTGAAAAAAAAACAAGGCTTAAGTTAAACTTTTTTTAAAAGTATTTTTTCAAATAAATATGTTTCTTCCAGCATTTAAAATAATATATATCAATAGCTGCATGTAGCAGCCAAAACAAAAAAAACATAAACTTGAATACAGTCTAAATTTGAATTTAAAAAATAGATTCTAAATAAGGGGTTTCTTATTTTTACATATTTTTGGAAAAATTCATTTATGTTTATAAATTGAAATACTTGAGTTAGATAAATATTTAATAAAGACTGTATCTAGCAGCCAAATTCAAAAATAAATCTTATTTCAAATTTTATTGTAAAACTAAGATTTTACGCATTTTTAGAAAATTTATTTAGTATTTAGAAATGTAATTTATGTTTATAAACTGAGGCATTTAAAGTGCTATTTATTTTTGATAAGTATCTAATAAAGACTGTATCTAGCAGCCAAATTCAAATATAAAACTTATTTATAATTTTATCATAAAACTAAGATTATACTCAAATTTTAGAAAATTTATTTAGCATTTAGGTAGTTATAGATATTATATGTTATTGTTCAATTTAATTTAAGATACAACGAAGGCTGTATTTGGCAGCCGAAACTACCAATATAAGTCTTAGTTGAAATTCTAATGATTTTATGTTAATATACTGAAATCGCTGTATTTGGCAACTAAATTTCAATAGAATTTTTAGGACTGTTTAAAACGGTCCCTTCTATAACATAAGAAACTGCTAACTGCAGTCTTCAATACAAAACATCAATAAAATAATTTTTTAATAAAATAAATTAAAAAGTAAATAAAGTAAAAAAATAACGATAAATATAATATAATATTGAAATAGTTGTATTGATATTGACCAATAAAATAATTGACAAAGTTGATTTATTAATAAAATAAACAAAAAAGTGTAACATATTTTTTAATAACTAAGTAAACATTTTATAAAATAAATTTTTATATTAATATTATTATTATTTAAATAATTATACATAGTAGCAACAGCAGCACCAGCAGCGGCAGCAGGAATATTATGATTTTTTATAAAATTTACATTTCGCATTTGTAAATGTTTATTTTACACATAAAATTTTATATTTCACATATTAAACTGAAATACACACGACCTCTCGTATATAAACAAATAAATAAACATTTTTATTTTAGCTTTTATAATTTGATTCGGAACGTTTCAAACAAATATTCTCTTTTAACTAACAAATACATTCATACAAATACATATTGAAATATGTATGGACATATATAGTATGTAAAATGTTTAAAAAATATACATACATATAATATAGTTTATGTATGTATGTATGTATTCCGTGTTGTGTTGTGTTGTGTTGTGTTGTGTGTTGTTTGTTAGAGATTTGATTACAAATATTATTTTATTAAAACTAACTATATAAACATTAATTAAAAAATAATAAATAATTCAACGAGATATTGTTGAAATGTGGTGTACGCATTGGGGTACGTTTATGCCACACATTTGTGCCGAAATTGTTCGGTGCAATATTGCACGAGCAAAAACAACCGAAGGCAATCAATACAAACAATTTAAAACACATACTGTTGTTTACACATGTTGATGTGTCCGTACACGCGCGCGCCAATGATTCTAACTATATATTTCATCACAGGGTGGACATGCTCTTATTTATTCTCAATATCATTCTTGACAAATTCATTTCTTACTAACCTTAAAATATAAGCCAATAAATTGGACTCTCTTTTGAAAATTCTTGCTGATGGTGTATCAGACGTTGTCTGAAGTATAAAAAAAAAATTTTTTTTCTTATTAAGAAATGTAATAGTTAAAACTTAACATAAAGAAATAATTAAAAAAGAAATTTGTAAAAAATAACAGGTGTTTGAAAAAAAAAACTCTAATTTTTATCGGAGTTTTGAGTATAAAAGATTTATAACTTATGAACATAGCACCCAATCAAAAAAATATTAGATCATGTTCTAGATAATATTATGAAGAATAGGTAAATTTGAAGTAAATCGGAGTAGATCTTAAGATATCTTGTCCACTAGTCTGAAAATAGTAGTTTCGAGAAAAATGCAAAAGAAAAAACAATACAGCGTCAGCGTCTTAAAACCAAATATTCATTCTAATTGCTATATCTTCGAAAATAGTTTGAATTTTGAAATGGTTAATCATTTAAAATGTTCTCAAAGGTATAAAAAATTTATCTAGTCAAAAAAAATGGATTTTTTGAAAATCCGAAAGTGGTGTAACTCCTTAACGTAGTAAAGAGCCTTTTTCAATATCTTAGCTTCCTTAAAAATTAAACTACCGCTTTTTATACTTTAAAATATTTGAAAATACTTGCATTTTAATATTTTGAAGTATTTGTTTTTTTTTTTTTTTAATGCCGCAAAATATTGCTAAGATATATAGTCTTACGTTTTTGCTAAATTCTATTAAAAACAAAATATTGTGTTTTATACATAAAACAATTTTGAAATTATAAAAAAATTAATTGTCGCTTTTTGTATATTAGATTTTGAAAACGATGAGTTTTAATTTAACAGAGTGAAGAACATTTTTAAATATCTGTATTTATTTTCAAGAAATTTAATAGTTTCTAACACCGCGAGAAACCCTTAATATATAATCTTGCTTTCTGTTGACTTTCATTAAAAATTAAAGTACTTTTTTTATATTTAAGCAATTTTATTTTGACCTAAACGCAAAAATTTATTAATATATAACCTTAGTTTTTTGATAAATTTTATCTAGAATTTAAGATCCTTGGCGAAAAATCTTTTTTAATATCTGCATTTGTTTTCGAAATATCTGACATATAAAAAAACATTGACTAAGATTATTAAATATAAAATATAGTAAGATTATTTATTTTTGATAAAACTTAATATCTCCAATACGGAAACATAATTTTTTTTCCATCATTGAAAGATTTATCAATAATTCTCTGCTCCGAACATTAAGATTAGAATTGTATATATAAAACTTTTGAAATATATATTTAATAAATAAAAATACTGAAATAATGAAATGTATAAACTGGAACACCCTTTATAAGCGTGTATTTTTAAAAAACAAGTTGCTGCCAGCTATTTAACTGTACTGCATTGCAATTTGAGCTGTTCGTTTATATAATAACCGTCCCGGAGGCAGTGAACATGTCATTTTTTTTTTCAATTCCACCAACAGAACCATCGCGTCACCATGTTTATTGCTAGTGTTTGAATATCTTTTACTGATTTTGTTTACCGCTGGTTTATTATTTTTTGTTTTGCAGATTAAAAATGACATAATTTTGTAAATTAATTTTTTAACGAGAATGTAAATGTTGCCTTATTTACACACAGAACAGAATTCTGTTTATTAATGATTATAACTTCTTTTACTACTAAAAATTTTATAAATATTTGTTTATATGATCAATATATGTTGGTTAAATGACAGCAAAATTTCATTTCATATTATTTTTAAATATTTACTGTGAATCTCTTTTTTTTGTTTCCTTTATTTATTTATTTATTTATTTTCATTCATTCATTTTTTTGATTTTTTCATTAGCTTATTCGTTACGCTATTATTTGTACATATTTATTTTATAATTATTCTTTTTCATTACCTATTTATTTAACGTTTTATTTATTTATTTATTTATTCATCACGGGATTAATTAACCAAATTATTTTATTACTTTTTAATTCAATTTAATATTGGAAAAATATTTATCTGTCGGGGTTAGGATCATAAAGGATATAATTATTTCCTTTTCCAGGTATGTTTATAAAAAACATATAAGAAATACATACATACATACATATATGTAGGTATATACTCTAAATATAATATGATTTGATAATATAAACACTTATACCAACAGAGCTGGTACCGCGGTTTGGATACACAACATAGAACGTTACCCATTATGACACCATAAAACGTATTTCCACAAGACTATAAACCAGTCGCCATGTTTGTTTAAGATGGCGGTCGCGCCGTCTTATCTCCGGCACGCTGTTTGCCTTTGATCTGTCACAGATAAGGTTAGACGCGCTCCTTCGAGCTAAATTATAGGGTACACTAAGATCATGTATTTACAGAGTACACAGAGTTAAGGATACCTTAGAGTAGACTAGTGATGTTAGACAAAGAGCTCTTCTAAACATTCCATATATACTCTGTCTCTTTCTCTTTTGTTTAACACCCATCTTTTATATTACCTATTCTTTACAAAACTAAAACTTACTTTCCATAACCAATAGTTTTTCCAACGTGTAAAATTTTGGCCTGTTAGTTCTAGAGCGGTTGATGTTCTGGGGTATGAGTTTGTCCAAACAGATTTTCTGCCAATTTAACTATATAAAACTTAAGTTTTTTTAATTTATTTATACATAAAAATAATGAATTCTAATGCAAGAGCTTTGAAATTTCGAAACATGATGAGTAAAAAGCAAGTAACATTAATATATAAATAGATCTGTTAGCAGATAGTTGACCAAAGTACAAATAGAATGATCAAAGACTATAGTACATATGGACATACTCGTAAGTGGTAAAAGCCGATGGTTATTAGGAATAAAGGTGGATATACGCATACGAATTTTGTGTACGCAGTAACGTAATGAGGTTCCAGTAATTTACGCGCATTACCTTCTGGTTATAGAACACAGAGTGCAAACACAACGCTGAATTAACAGACGAAACATTGCAAATAAGTCTATGTTGTATCTAGCGATCGTTTGTACTGCCATCAGGTATATTTCCATTGCAACTGTTCTATATGCAATTGCAACTGCAACATAATATTTGTTTCAAAATTAAGATCATTTATTTCATATTTACTTTAATTTCTGAGAGAAAAACTTCGATTCTGATTCTAACAAGGAAAGTCTCCCGGGTGACAACCATCCATTTTTTTTTTAAATTGAAATATGTTATTCTTCATAAAACTTTCGGAAAATATCTCGGCGAAAAAAAATTTAAGGGGGTCTAATGAACTTCCAAAGTTGACCAAATATTAGCTATAATTATGTGGCATCTAAAAACTACCCCTAAAGGTGGTCAACTTTAGAAGTTTATTTCACCGATTAAAAATGTTTTTCCGCCGGAGAAATAAAATTTCAATTCCTAAAAATTAGTGATGAGCACCCGGGATAATTTCCTTGTAAGTAGCGTTTTTTGTGCAAAAATATTTTTTCTATTAAACTTGCAGAGTATAATATGCGCGATCTTCTCTCGCGTAATACAAATCTACGTAGGCTCAATACTTCGCGTAAATTGAGAGACGGATTAAAACATTAAAACTGTGTAAAGAAAAATTACACAAAAATATTTAATATTTCGTATTTTGGCTGCTATATGCAGTCTAACACGAATAATTGTATAAATATAGCTTTCTAAATGCACTAAGTTTATTTAAAAAAAAAGTTATTTGTAGAGAAACTACATCAAATTCAAATTATTTATTAGTTTTTGAAGACTGCACGTAGCAGCTTAATATTATAACCAGTAATTTTTAAAAGTCTTTACTTATACATATATTAAAATAATGAATTTATTGACTGCAGTTCAAAACCGTTATATTGCAATTTTTATATAAATTAAAGACTGCATCTAGCAGACAAAACGTATGCCAAAAAAAAAGAAAAAAAAAAAAAGAGTAACAAATCTGAGCAATTTGATAAATTCAATTCGACAGTAGTTTGTCCAACATCCTAGAACACTAATTCATTCTCTATCAAAGAGAGAATTCATTTAACATTTAGCCAACGGTAGTAGTCGGCGTCGCGGCGTCTGATCTAGTTGGCTGCAAAGAGTAGAAGCGCTACAAAGCGTCCCCATGGATAGAATCCATTCGGTAAACATAACGGTTCTTGTTAGTTGCGTTTTGCGTTTCATCGTTCTCTTCTATCACAGTTTCTCTTTCTCATCTCACCGAAGATTTTCGCTTTTTCCCTTTGCTTTCAATCTTCGCGATTCTCTCTTTTTCCTTCAGTAGCGTCACCCTCTTACTTTTATTTCCTCTATCTTTTATTATATTTTTATTTTTCTATATATGAATAATTAGGTACAACAAATTTAATTTAAATTATATTTTATAAAATTTGACATATTTTATTTACTTTAAGATTAAGAAAAAAGTAATAAAATATTTCTAAGAATAATTTTAAATGTACGTCAGTACGTCACTGTATAATCCCCTCATTCGATCTATTCTCCGAACCCCATCTTGGTTTGAATTCTCAAGAAATTCACATCGAATAACAAAACTGAGAAGTAGAAAAATGTCTACAGTGTAGCTGATGTTTATATGTCATCGCAATGTTACGCTACGCTACGCCACGTTCTTCTCTTGAAACTCAATAACATACAATATCCAATGCGTGTTGCGTCTCGCAATGTTCGCGATTTTAAATTTTCAAAATCGCTTCGGAATACGAATTTACTGAATACGCGAAAATTTTTATTTCATTCTTAGAGTTCGTATGATGAAATGTTAAATTAAATAAATAATTATTATATGTATATAAAATTGTAATAATTGCAATAAATATACATATATGTATATACAATAGTGAAAAATAAATACATCAATAATAAATAATAAATAAACATAAAAATTACAGTTGAATTATTATTTATTATCATTACTAATTACGAAAAACAACATAATTTTAATTTGACAAATAATTAAATATTGTAAATATTATTTTAATATATTATTTCAGTTATAGTTTATTCTGTATTGTATTTTTTAAATACAAATAATTGGATCAGCAACAAATATGCGATAGGTATTATAAATGAATAAATAAATTTATTTTATTTAGGTTTAATTTATGCGTAAGTATAAAATAAGTGTATGTACGTATATGTATAATATAGTCTATACATTTTCCATGTAAATATAGAAGGGAACAGCGCCAAAAACAGTCTTTAATTATCGTAGCATGAAACTTCTACACGAATGACTTTGAACGTTAGTTGCTGGTTGTTGGATGAAGCTCAGCTTAAATCGCTAGGGTGCTCTAGATATAGGGTCAAAGCGCATTTGCTCAAAATGTACCATCACCAAATGCGACATTCGTTTTAGCGAAAATAAGATCCCAATATCTTTAATCAAAATAAAATGCAAAAAGCTTATTAAAATACTTCGGAGATAGTAACATCTTATTGTTAAGAATAAATTTTGAGAAATAAAGACCTAATTATTTGAATAAAGACAGGTCATTGTAAATTTGTTTATAAAGCTTCTAACTTTTATGCAAAAAATATTGTTTAAGGTAGTTATAACTAATATATTTTATCTTCTGATGATTGAAAGTTCGAAATTGTAGTAATATTAAACTCAAAAGAATTAGCGGTTGCAGTTGTTGAAACATTTTAAATTCAATATTAATATTTTTTGTGATTAACTTAATATCCGATAATATTTATAGGTGTATGTTAGTTAGCATTTAACTTTATAGAAATAATATTGACTAAAATAATTGATTTAAAAATAAAGCTCAATAAATATACATTGTAAAAAGTGATTCAAGTATCGAAATTCGTAATTGTTTGGTGCTATATCGAATTTCTGTATTATTTAAAATCGTATTAAGTAGTTTTGTAGTTTCTCAAATAATTTGTCGAGAAGTAAAATCTATTATTTGTTATTTATAAGCTTATTACTTTATTTGTCAATAATAATTTATGAAATCAATTCTAAATAAATTCAGTTTGAATTATAAGCTTCAAAAGCAATCTAAATCAAAATTATAATGAATTTATCTCATGTCAATGTAAACTACCGAAAACCAAAAGGGTTAATTGTTTCAAAATAATTTCTTCTTTTTTAGCTTCGTTCTTCGTCGAGTTGACGACTATTTCTAAGCGTTCAGTTTTGTATTTGGTCATCGATGGACAATTTACAATTACGCTATTGAAATATTCAAATATCTTAAACTTATTGCTATTAAAGTATACATATATCTTAAATATAAGTCATCTTAGAAAAACTGTTGCCTTATTGCATATAACATGTAACAGCTTACTATAAGATCTTCAATATTTGAATGATACGTGAAGCTATTGAAATATAGAAATATCTTTTACAAATCTTGGTGCACTTACAGTAAATTTTGTATATATAAGTCATCTTAAAAAAACTTTTGTCCTGTTGCTCTTGACAGCTTACTTTAAGATCTTGAATGTTTGNTAGAAGGGAACAGCGCCAAAAACAGTCTTTAATTATCGTAGCATGAAACTTCTACACGAATGACTTTGAACGTTAGTTGCTGGTTGTTGGATGAAGCTCAGCTTAAATCGCTAGGGTGCTCTAGATATAGGGTCAAAGCGCATTTGCTCAAAATGTACCATCACCAAATGCGACATTCGTTTTAGCGAAAATAAGATCCCAATATCTTTAATCAAAATAAAATGCAAAAAGCTTATTAAAATACTTCGGAGATAGTAACATCTTATTGTTAAGAATAAATTTTGAGAAATAAAGACCTAATTATTTGAATAAAGACAGGTCATTGTAAATTTGTTTATAAAGCTTCTAACTTTTATGCAAAAAATATTGTTTAAGGTAGTTATAACTAATATATTTTATCTTCTGATGATTGAAAGTTCGAAATTGTAGTAATATTAAACTCAAAAGAATTAGCGGTTGCAGTTGTTGAAACATTTTAAATTCAATATTAATATTTTTTGTGATTAACTTAATATCCGATAATATTTATAGGTGTATGTTAGTTAGCATTTAACTTTATAGAAATAATATTGACTAAAATAATTGATTTAAAAATAAAGCTCAATAAATATACATTGTAAAAAGTGATTCAAGTATCGAAATTCGTAATTGTTTGGTGCTATATCGAATTTCTGTATTATTTAAAATCGTATTAAGTAGTTTTGTAGTTTCTCAAATAATTTGTCGAGAAGTAAAATCTATTATTTGTTATTTATAAGCTTATTACTTTATTTGTCAATAATAATTTATGAAATCAATTCTAAATAAATTCAGTTTGAATTATAAGCTTCAAAAGCAATCTAAATCAAAATTATAATGAATTTATCTCATGTCAATGTAAACTACCGAAAACCAAAAGGGTTAATTGTTTCAAAATAATTTCTTCTTTTTTAGCTTCGTTCTTCGTCGAGTTGACGACTATTTCTAAGCGTTCAGTTTTGTATTTGGTCATCGAAGGATAATTTACAATTACGCTATTGAAATATTCAAATATCTTAAACTTATTGCTATTAAATTATATATCTTAAATATAAGTCATCTTAGAAAAACTGTTGCCTTATTGCATATAACATGTAACAGCTTACTATAAGATCTTCAATATTTGAATGATACGTGAAGCTATTGAAATATAGAAATATCTTTTACAAATCTTGGTGCACTTACAGTAAATTTTGTATATATAAGTCATCTTAAAAAAACTTTTGTCCTGTTGCTCTTGACAGCTTACTTTAAGATCTTGAATGTTTGAAAGATACGTGAGGCTATTTAAATGATTAAAGTGATAATTTGTAGATTTGCAAATGTCTACATAAAGATTGTCGGTTTGTAGATGATGCCGATAAAATTTCACTGGCATAAAATCAGTGGCTAGGGGTAGTAGTATACGCTCGCGGCGTTAGACTTGCATTTCCACCCCACCATGCTTGAAAACGGCATCAAAATCACAGGGATAAAAGCAGAGTTGTTGGACCACGGCGCACTGAACACCATCACCATCAGCACCTATACAGACTGCATATATGGGCTGGTTAATGCCCGAACTACCGGCACCAATGTTTGCATTTATCGTCCTATGTACACACGCCTCTTTGTGTCGGTCGGGTTCCAGATATCATATTTACAACAAACATCTGCTCTACAGAACACTGAACGCCATTACCTTTTTATTTCGTTTCATATCATCTGCTAATCATACTATTTTATATATTATATTCTATTTTATTATATTACCGCCAACTAACAACATATATTTTCCCATCGGTTTCATTTCGCAACCAATACCATCCAATCTCTACGAAATTTTCTCTTATATTTACATTTTCCACAAATAAAAACTCAGTTATATATCTAAAATAACAACTTTTCTTCAATTCTTAGAATCGTAGAAATGATTAATTCATTTCAGTTAAATATTTAAAAATAAAATTTCATTTACACATTTATTCTGTAAAAAAGGGTTTATCTATTTTCTGAAAATCTGTTTTGACTACTAAACTTTTTAAGAATACCTATTATATTTTTGGTTTTAATCTTAAAATTATCAAACTACTCTGCATAAATTAACGAAATTTATTCCAAGAAGGATGTATATTCTCATTTTGATTAAAATCAAATTTTTTTGAAAATTAAGATTGCAATTCTGTTTCGGCAATTAAGATAACAGTCGAAGAATTTCTGTGATGTATAGAGAAATTTCGAGATAAAATATATCATTTATTCCCAAAATCAGTTGTATTCAAATTTTAGAAATTATTTCAGCAAAATTGAAGTTAGATTGCAAATATTAAAATTGTCTAAATGTTTATTTTAATATAATAAAATTTTGCCTAGCAATATATTCTTTCTTAGAAATAAGAAATATACGAAACCAAACTAAAATATGAAATAATAGAAGTAAAAATTCATACGTCAATAGTTAATAATAATAGAGCAGCAATTAATTAGAATCTCCAACGATGCATATATTAATGAAAGTTTTTGTTTTATAAATTTTTAGTTTCCCTTAAAAGTTAATTCGCGAATAACCGAAGCGTATAACAGAGCAGAGCAGAACTTGTTAGCAAGCTGCAATATATAATATCAAGGTATATGTACGTAGTTTTTTTTTTTGTATCACATTCGCATTTCTAATGTAATATTTCATATTCGCCCCAAGCATATGTGCACCAACACTATTGCGCACATATTTGTAATTCAGGTAATCTCTGATTAATGGCTATTAGCATTGGCATAATACCTGTAATTAGTGTATATATGTTCGCATGTGAATTACGTCACACACAAATACATTTGTGTTCGCATTATACATATATATTGTTCCTCATTTATTCACTAATACTGATGCATTTTCCCTCATTCATCTACGTGCATATTATTATTTTATTTATATATGTATACCAAATCTTATAATATTCAACGAGCAATTTTTCTACTTATATCGTTTACTCAGTTTCTCCAAAACGGATAAAAGGTTTTTTGGATTGAAAAATTGCTCTGTTAGAGTCTGGAAAATCATTTAAGGCCTTTTAAATACAGCATGACAGTGACATTATAGCTAAACAATCAAACATTATTGACAAATGTAATGAAAGAAATTAAATATTTTTGATAAAAGGTTCTAAACCTGAATGAAGATTTAAAAGAAAGAACAATACTTGTGCAATTCAATACAAGTTCACATTAATATCGTTGTTTAACTTCACAGTTAGTACAAAATATACTTTAACAAACCTGTATGTGTTATCTTCCAAAATTAAGAAGCCAAAAATATTTAAAATACTCTTACTACAGTAGAATCTATATCATTCTGATGATTAGTAACTTTATAAGTATATTTTGCAGAATTAAGAATGAAATAAAAAATTACTATTATCCTGAGCGAAGCTCAGTCTTCTTGATAATGAGGAGAGGGGAAAGAATTTTCAAATTTAAGTTATTAAATTTTAAAATTGTTTCCTGGTTGACGGTCCACGTGCGCCTAATTTTAGGCCCCGCTCTCCTTGGGAACAAAATTTGATCTTCAATCAAATTTTGTTGCTAATACAACCAAACATATCCCGGTAATTTATATATAAAACAATGAATTAAAATATTTTATATTTTAGGTTTAAAGTTTCGTAAGAGACCTAGTATAGTATAACATATACATGCATGTTTATGTGTGAGCATATATGCATTCATGGCTATATGGTACCATGATTTTATCGTGCTGTCGTCTGATTGGCTGTTTGCTTAAGCCCCTCCTCTTGTGTTTCGGTCAGATAAAATATCTCCCGTCGTCTATGGATGCTGCAAAGATTGTTTCTTATGATTCTGTAATGGAAGAAAAGGAGAGAGGAAAGAGAATATTATAATGGGCTCTGACCGACTTGTCTTTTGTTTTCGTCATTTAAATATTATTTATGTATTATTTTGTTTTTTAATAAACTAAATAAACTTTCTTATTTTTTATTAGGATAATTGTCTTAGAAAGATAATTGTCTCATAAAGTTTTATTTATAAGAACTTTGATTTTATTCTTACAACTTATTAATCTTAAAGCGATTCGTGGTTTTTAATTTACTACAAATTAATCTTTCAGATAAGTTTGAAATTATTTAAATAAATTAACCATAGCACAAGTTATTTACTAAATTATTGGACAGAAACTATTGAAATAAAATAGATATTCTATTATTAAAATTGTTAAAAAGTTTCATTGAAGATTGACCCAATAAATGTTTAAAACTTCTACAAAATAAAATGTTAATAAATAAATGCAAGAAATATTCTAGCATNTTAGACAAAATAAAATGTTAATAAATAAATGCAAGAAATATTCTAGCATCTGCTAGAAAATATAAATATTTGAATAATTTAATAAGAAAGAACAATAAATTTGTATAAACCATCATTAGATGTTTTGAGAAACGATTTTTCCTTTCTGAACATTTTCAAAAAAAGCTTAACTCTAATTTTATATTTCAATAAATATATTTAAAGTTTTATTAATACTTGATAAGATATTGTTTCTGTACATTGTTGATATAATTTTCTTATAAACAAATTTTATTGAAAGCTGGCTAGAAATTTAGGAAAAGGCAACCCAATAGATATATGAATTTTTAGACAAAAAAAATACAAGAAACTACTGCAAAAATTTTTATTACTTGTTTTGTAACTTTTTCAAAAAAATCGTGACTCTAATCTTGTATTTTAATAAATGTTTTCATTAAGGGTAGGCCAAAAATTTCGTAAAATTCCAATTCAAATCTTAGATGTGTGAAACTTTTAACAAATAAATAAATATGTATCTAATTTGAAAATAAATACAAGAAATAATTCTTTAATAAATATAATAGGGGATAATATGTAAAGATAAACAAACATTTGATTTTAGTAAACAACAAACATTGACAAGTCCAAAAGTCCATAT
Source organism: Pogonus chalceus (assembly GCA_002278615.1). NCBI lineage: Eukaryota > Metazoa > Arthropoda > Insecta > Coleoptera > Carabidae > Pogonus > Pogonus chalceus. The sequence continues at coordinate 96,981 of NEEE01001603.1, forward strand.
TCTCATAGCGCATCAAATGGAAATGGCAGAATGAAAATATAAAGTGATGTGATGTTAGTAGTAAACGTTACTTTTATTATTATCATTATTGATTTGGTGATTCAATATTTAAAGCTGTATTTACAGTCCATTTCGGCCTCTGTTTTGTACACAAAACAATTACGTGTTTGTGTACAATAAAAACCAGACACAAACCAACAGAGCAAAATAGAGTGCCAAACAATATATTGGAAAATTGACCGATAAATATTTCTCTTTATATATTATTACATATATGTATATATCTATCGTAAATATCATTCTATTGTAGTAATGTATTTAATACAATATAGGTATTTATTATAGGTTATGTTGTTAGTTTATAAAGGCAAAGCTTTACACTTTATTAACTACGCTTCTCCTATGTTTGTTTATAAATAATTACCTATAACAAATATTATAAATTTCGATTCGAATACGTATTTATATCATTTGTTAATTACCTCAATTATTGTTTTCACTTTAACTATTTTTTTATTACAAATTATATACAAGAAAATTGAAAAAACATTTTCCGCAAGAAGATACAGTAGTTTAGGTTAAACATGAAAAAAAGTTATGGCTGCTGCATGCAGTCTTCTTTAGATAAATCAATTTAATAAATAATTTTAATATATAACTTATCTTTATTCGTTGTGGCTATTAAATGCATTAAAATAATCACAAAAATATTGTCTTAATAAAATAATTAATTAATTAATAAGATATTTTGGGCTGCCAGATGCAGTTATCATCAGATAAACATTCAATTTATGAATAGTTACACATTTCATTATATTACTTCAAAATTTGACTCATTTAAATTTATAAGAAACATATTTTTATCGACTAACTTCTATATTTATTTAAGATTTAAATCGTTGCGGCTGCTACGTACAGCGTACGTCAGACAATTAAATAAATAAACTAAATGATAATGAAAATTTATGCTACCGTTAAATTGTTTAATTATAACATTTATATATTGTATTTTAACTGCAACGAAATTATTTAAGTATCTCGATTAATAAAACAAATATATTTATTCAATAGTTATAAGTAAACTTAAAGGAACATAATATAATAATTGCGGAAAGAGCGTCTTAATAACGCTTCGATCAACTTGAAATACCCTGTGGTCAAATTTGTACACAAACATTGTTATTTCTTTCTAGTTCAACAATAAAATGCCCGATTTATTTTTCTTTATTGTATTATTGAAAGTATCATGATGAATAGTAGTCAAGTGGAAAACTGTTTTATAAACAGAATAAATTTCTTTGACATGTTCACTATACCATTACTTACTATTATACATAGATATGTAACATATATACAAAATAAAACTCGTACAAGTCGTTCATACAAACATAAATATTGTATTTATATTTCTACACTTGTTGACTGGACACCTCTCTTAACATTTTGAACACTCTTATTTCTTGAAATTAGTAAAATTGAGTACAATTTAAATATTTTATTGAAGATTGTCTGCTTAATAATGATTCAATCGATATTTAAATTTAATATTTAATATATTTAAACGTTTTTAAAGCTTTTATTGTAAATTTAAAAATTGGTCGGTAAAAAGAGAACAAACATTTATTGATAAATATTCCAGAATTGTACAAATACAGTACAATAGATAATAAATAGGTATACAGAAAGTGTTGAACGGCAATAAGCCCATCTTTAATACTAAAACCAGCAAAAATTGCTGAAGACTATTTAGGAAAAAATGCTTGGGCCAAAACTATCAAAAGTGTCTTTTTAAAAACATTAATTTTGAAGTGGAATAAATAAGAAAAAATATTAACAAAATTAAAAGATTAAAGTGTTCAATATTTCATTTTTTAATTAGTAATCGTCAATAAATGATCATAATATCGTAGAATGGCGTACGAGTTTTACTTTGAGCCACAGTATATACGAGATACATTAATTTTAATAGAGAAGACATGTATCTACTGAAACGCCAAAATTTAATCTAAAATATTTTGGTTTCATAAGTTTAAAAACAAATAATTTGGAGTTGCCATTAATAACAATTGAGCTTCTTGTATATTAGTAGTTTGTTGAGGTTAACAATATAAATGTTATAGAGGAAATTGTAGGAAGATTTTTTTGCTAAAATATTGAATGAAAGATATTGAATGGACTGACCAAAAAACATGTGAAATCCATTTGGTTACGCCGGCAGAAGATAGAACTGCCTATAAATCCCTGATCATTGTATTACCTTAAAATGCCTAAGGCCCCAGCATCCAGCAAATCCCAAATAATTTATTTATCTGTTACATCTTTTAGCGAACTCACCGGATATCTGAGATTATCCGCAATTTGCTCGAAGCAACCAACAAACTATTTCAATTTTCAAATTCAATTCATGTTTAAGTTGATTCGTCAAGGGGTTTATACTATACTATAGTTATCTTCCTTTCAATTCAAATAGATGTTGCAGTTTTTTGAACTGTAATTTTTTTCTTGCGTATAATAAACCCCTGTTATATAATAATGAATATTTCCCGTGACAAATTTACCCTTTTTTGGAAAAATATATTTTCTCAAGGCAAGCGTAATTGTGTGAAAGTAAATTTTATAGTGTGTCTCACAAATTAATCATCATAGACGATGTTTTAAGTGCGTAATAAGCACACGCTCACGCATTCATGTAACACGGCATAAACGTTAAAGCATACGTATAAATAACGCGAATGCCACGCTTGTAATGGATGTTACCATTGATATCATACATATAGATTAATCATACGAAAAATTTATTCATCTTATTCTATCTGGCTGCTACGTACAGTTTTCCTCAAACAAATAGTTTATTATACTATTGTCTAATTGTTATACCAATATTATTTAAAATTAATAACAATAAATACTTATATTTTAGAAAAAATTCTATATGTATTAGCAAAAAAGATTTTTGGCTGCTTAATGCAGTTATCTAAAGATAAATTTATAAATTGAATATATATGCATATACTAAAATTATGAAAAATAAATATATAAGAAAATTTGAAAGTTTGGCTTGCTATATGCAGTCTTAGTTAGATGATAAAATAATAATTTTCGCAATTTTTAATAACTTAGTTAATTTATTTGAAAATTATGTTTTTAAATAGTTATATTTTTATAATTTCATCTTATTAAAATAAAAATATCCACTAAGAAATAATCTTTGAATATTTCGGAAATTATAAAGCTTAGGCTGCTGTATGCAGTCTTAGTTAGATGGTAGATAATAATTTTTGAAATTTTGACTAACTTAGTTATTTTTTTTTTTAAGTATATTTTTAAAATTTCATCTTAATAAAATAAAAACTTCAATTATGGAATAATTTTTGAATGATTTAGAAATTTAGAAAATTTAGCTTGCTACATGCAGTCTTGATTTAAAAACTGATCAATTCTATTTATTATAAGTTATTTAAATACTATAATTTATGAAAAATATGCTTTTATCAGAAAATTTCGACTAATAAATT
>NEEE01001613.1:58456-80894 GCA_002278615.1 Pogonus chalceus
ATATTCTGTAATAAGCTTGGAATGAAGCATAATTTATAAAAAAGAAGTGTATTTCAATAATTAAAAAGTTATACTAAATATTTCACTTTAGGGTTATATGTTATACGATAAGATTCTCTTCTTATTACTTTATTAAACGCTAGTGCAGAATAATACTGCACAGTTGATCAGTATCTGACTATTTAATGATTGAAAATTATATAAAAATGTATCAATTCTTTATTAGTATTTGAGAAAAGACAATTATACTACTCCTGAATTTTTATCTTCAGAAATTCAGAAGCTTTGGCAGCAAAAAATTATTTACTTTAATAATTAAAATATAAGACGTATAAAAATTATTATTAAAAAAGTAAGACTTATATATTTTGGTTATTTTCGTAAAATCTTTCATCAAAAATATAGTATATAAATCTTAAACAAATTGAATACAACAAAAGAATAAAAAATGATCCCTCAAACACACTGACCGTTATATAACGGATAAAAAATGGTCCATCACCTGAAATTCAACAGTGTGTCCAACATAACAACCAAAAAACTGAAATACACCGAGCTATCGATCGGGTAAACATTGACCGCATACAAAAATAAGGAAACTGAACGAAGTAAGTCATCTCGACTTTTTGAATTATTTATAATGTTCAAATTATCAGGTTGTGACCTGTGTATCGAATAATCATGACGTCATTGTAAATAATTTAGTAGCAAGGGGAATGTTTTTTATTTTAAGTACTTTTGAGTGGTTTTTTATGCTAAGATATTTGGAAATTTGTAAATAAACTTTATCGATTTAAAAAATTACCTTATATCGGCCATTTTGTTTTAAAAAACTAGGTTATGTTATTGCATTCGAAGGAAATAACATTGTATAACCTTAACTGTTGATACTAACTTGACCTCTCACCGCTTATACCCTCAAAAGAGGAGAATTCCCTCAATGGCACTAGCAAAGAGCAGCCAGTAACATCGAATGGGAACATACATGTGCATATGACAGCCATTTTTAGAGAGAGGGTCAACAGAATGCTTCAAAATATTTCATTGTGTTATGAAATTACATTTTTTTTATATTTTATGTTACAACGTGGTACTCCACATACGTCCATTGTTTGAAATTAACAATTTTTAAACTTTTATTTTAGTTTTGATGTTTACCTACATCAAATAAAAACTTTGTTATGATCAGTGAAATATTTGTTTTTATTATTTTGCAAGCTGGAAAACACGTGTTTGCATATTTTAGCATTTTTTGGTTGAAAATATTTAAAAATTCATACGTGCACAAAATAGTCCTTGATTTTTATGAAGTAATATTTTTAAAATGTAAACTAAAAAGCAAAATTTACCTATAATTTATTTAATTATTCGGTGAGCGTTACATTTAACAAAATTATTAATTTATGAAGAACATTAATATATTTAAAATCAATATATTATAGTTGTCTGTAATAATATTCAGTAAAATAACTTTAAACTAATAAATTTTTAAATAAACCATAGAAATAATCTTGTTTAAAAATTTAAATTAGCTTCATTGTACTAGAAACTGTTGAACAATATTTCTAAGAAAAAAAATCGCTGTTTTTTTTATATATAAACTGTTCTGATGACCTACATAAACATTTAACACGCAATCTATACTTGCAGTTGAGTTTTTTAAAACTCTATCACCGATTATTGAAGAAATTTTTTATAACCTAACTTTTCGATTCTATTAAAATTTATGTTTATCCGTCAAAAACATTGAAAGTTATTTTATGAAATATGAATTAGAGTAAGTTTTGTAGAATTTCAAGTGACAGGAAACTTCTGAAACAGTTCTGTTCCACCTAGATTGTCAATTAGATTTTGAAATGTTGTTTACCAGAATGTAAACAAACTAAGGAAAGGAAATGTAAATATGCTTCCTGGAATGTATGTTTTATAACTTTCCAATTTTTGGGTAAATAAACTTAATAGTATTTGCATTGTTTTTATTTGCATGTGTTGTTCGGAGGGTTATTTAATTGAAATGTATGATCATAATCAAAACAAATGAAGTATATTTCTTTTGTTTAAATTGTTTCGATTATCTTTTGTTTTAAATTACGTAGGTAATTTTTTTATTAAATCATTGTTAGAATTAGTTTTTTTTTTAACTAATTACTTAAATTATACGGCTTTAAAAAGAAAATATTTGAAAATAACATAAAAGATCTCAAAATATATAAAAAAATTTAAATCGACATACCATAAAGACCATAAAGCCCCATATGACTGCTGTATCTGAAAATAAAAATAAAATGTATTAAAAGAAGAGTTGAAGTTTAATATAAAAATTATACTTAAACCATTCGCTAAATTTTGCTTTTTTCAAATTAAATGAAAAACTTTCGTTTAATTTGAAAAAAAGATCATTTTTGACAATTGGTGATATATCAAATAATAAGCTTCAGTTTTTAAAGCTAGCAGTTTCGTTATTCAAATCAAAATTTGAATTTGAAACATAAAAATATTAGTTCTACAAAATTATAGTCTACGCCATGAAGCAATGGTATTGCTAAATCATTATATGTTTACAGGATATCCTTCTACTAAAAACTATTTGTTTTCAATAAAGTAAAGAAATACTTTACATAATTTATAAATATATTAACTAAGCATTCAGACGTATGTCGAAAAAAAAAAAAAAACATCTGCTTATTATTGCGCAATGCCATTGTTTCATGGCATGCACCATTTGTCCATAAAATTACATTTAAATATATATTTAATAAAATAGAATATAGATAAATCAAGTAGACAAAACAATATCGAATCGTTTAAACAAAATAATTGAACTTAACTGTATATAACATTTCTATAAAGGCTAAAATCAATACTTTAACCTAACACACATACAGACAAAGGTTCAATTAAGCTTATTATAAATTCAGTTGTTTGTAATTATCACTTGTCAACCAAGCTAACTTGATCTAACACATTACGTATGTAAATTATTGATCATTGCAATATATTTTATGCAATTATAATGCATTCAGTGCAAAATATATTCATATTTTAATTATTTAATTGAATCATTTTTTCTTTTAAATTAAATTTCATGTACATGTATTAAGCTAATGGAAAATAAATACTATATAATAATAAATAATTAAAAAATAGAACATTTTTATTTAATTAAGAAACAATATATACATTATATTAAAAGCAATAGCGATATCTATGATATTAATCCATAAAAAATTAATAATTAAATATTGCGATAAAAATTCTCTTCAAAATTAATTAAAAAATAACGATTTTTTATGCATGTGGTGTAATTAACATTGTATGTAGCATTTTAAATTAAAGTATCAATTAAAAATTCGTTTATGAATAAATATATTATTAATTTTTATTTTTGTGTTCATTTGAATAAAATAAAATAAAATATTATAATATTATTTATAAATTTAACATGGTCCAATAAATAAACAATTAATATGAAAATTTCATTTCAATATTGTTTATTTATTAAAAACAAATTTCCAACGCCTACTGAAATATAACTGAAAAAAAAACCTAATATGAATTTCCAATAATTTATTTTGTAAGTTTCAAGGGATATTTTCGAATATCCTGAAATTGAATGAGATAAGTAAGAATACAATTTCAGAATAAGTTGAAAAAAGTCTATATAGGGTTAGTATCGACTGTAGCGTTACTATTTTGTCTCAGGTGTACAATTTAGGACATAAATCGCAAAACAAAGGACGATCATGTTTGCGCACGCATACTTTACGCCAACAAGGATTTAGAGCATTTAATATTTGATGTTGATGTTGTTTTGTTCGTAGATTTGGAAGAAATGACATGAATGAAGGATTAATATTAGTTAGTTATGATACTCGATTCAGTGCACGCTTTGATAATAAATAAATGCAATTGTTTTTAGTTGGAACTGTCATATTTACAGTGACTTAAAGTTAAACGTATATAATAAATATCTTATATTATTTAACAAAATTAAAAGATTTTCCGGTAGCTTGTTTTTTATCTGTTGATTAAAGTTGACCCGACCCTGTAGGTTTCAAAAAACTGATTTTATTTTTGCATAAATTTACTTCTTATCCTGTCTTAAATGACCCTCTAAAAGAGTTTATTGATATGCGAAGTCATTGCAAAGATACAAGAAGAATTGTAGAGGTCGTACAGGACTTTAACTATAATAATAACAAAATTTTTAAATGCGGAACCACATTTTTCAAACTGCTGTAATTTTGGCATATATTTTTTGGGATTTTCAAAAAATTTTATGCTTAAGCGATTTTGTTCTACCTTCTTTAAGGACTGATGGCGACTAGCATCCATGGAGGTGCCTTTTTTTATTTAACACTTTATTTCGAGCTGTCAGAGTGGGGTCTTCCTTTAAAAAGATTTTAAAAATACTTGACGTGTACGAGTTTTATTTTTGCTATAAAAATTGAATAAATAAGAGTGTTCATATCGTTAACAACGTATATGAGTTTCACTTTGAGCTACTGCAAATTTCAACCCAAAAATAATAAATTAATAATTTTTGTTTGTTTCAGGTATGTACAAAATCTTATTCCTATGCTAACTTATTTTATATTCGGTAAGTTTATATGTATATCTTCAATCTACATACTCTAAGAGAATAGAGAATCTAATTTTCTAGTATACACCATACACTGTATTTTCTAAATTAACTTTAAGATGTTGTCACTAAAATAACACTCAAATATTATAAAAGCTTTTACTATTTTCTTTGTTACAAAATGTTTTTCAAGAAAATTATTATTATTATAAGTTTTTTGCTTCAAATAAAATGTTATTTTGCAATTTTCATGATCAAATTATAGAAAATTGGTTTTTTTTTTATTTAGAAAAAACTGCATTTAATCTAAATGTTACGTCTTTATGATTGTAACTTAAACTTATCTTATTTTTTAATGTCTAAATAACAAAGAATTTATTCCAAACACTAAGTTTTTATTACAGCATAAAATATAAAGTTTTTGTGTAATATCATTGGAATAAATAGTCAAAAAGGAACAAGGATAAAGTCATGAAAGTCCGTAACACCCACGCGTTACAAAATTGCGTTACGAAACGAATAAACGTACCGTATAAGCAAGCAAGGAACGGTTTCGGATCGTTTTCGTCCTTTCAGCGTGAAACAAAAAATACTTATAACACACAGCAACGCGTTTATTTCACGCGATGCGCGTTTGTTTATTGTTCGCTAACCAGATGGGCTTTACTTTAGAGCTGGATGCTAAAAAGGATTTTAACAATGTTGTATAGTATGATTATATAAGATATTAGCAAATTTCTTCCTAGTTTGCGACTGGATATGGTTTTATTTTATGGGAATGTTAGTGTCATTTAGCGAGATATATACTTATCTTGGTTATGTTTAAATATTTTCATATTCTATGAAAGTATAATATCAAAATATGTTATGTTATTTATATTTTTTAAGTGCCTTTATTTGTATTTTAACTATAAAGATTTTTACAGTTTAGAATTAATTAAAGACAGACTCATTGCAAAAACTATTAATTATTTTGAATAAAAAAGTTTCAGCTTAAGATCTAAATTAAAACTTGAGATATTCATAAAGAACTAAAATAATTAAAATTGGTCAAATTTCTCATTTTGTTACTAATAAGATCCATTTTAAATTATTATTTTGAAAATATATATCAATAAAGATTAATATGAAAAGTCTGTATTTAAAATTTTAGCTAAATTCGCAAAAATAAGTCTATTTTTAAATATTATTTTGCAAACATACATTGATAAAGAATATGTAAATAAGTTTAATTTAAATTTTGGTTTAATTGTTAAATTATTTCTCGATATAATTCGCAAATATTAAAATGTTAAAAATTGGCAAGAATCTCTAATGTATTACCTTACGTTTTTGCAAAATTGTTCTATTTTGGCATAAATAAAAGGAGTATATTATAAAACGTATATATTTCATGTTTTAACTTAATTCTTTTATTTTTTATTTATATATTTGCAAAACACTAAAATATTAAAAATTAGTAAAAATTCCTAAAGCATAATATTTATTTCAAATATTCCTAATTTTAAGCACAAGATTGGTTAAAAATTGATTAAAGATCAACTAAAGGAAGGTTAAAGACCAAATAAAGACTTCTTCAGAAAAAGACGGATTCTAATTTTTGATACTAATAGAGACTCCAGACAAAACAATTATATAATAACAAATTTTTGTAAAAAACTGATGAAAATACGTAAATAATAAATCAAAATATAAATAAACAACATTTGCCCAATAGCTTGCATAAAAGTAATTAAAATTTTCAATGTACCAAGTTTGCTTTCAAATTAAATTTGTAATTAACAACGAAAAATTTTACTCGAAATTAATAAAAACACAATAAAGCCATCCATATTTAAAAATTCAATGATAAACTGATTAAAAATATATTTAATTATCGAAAAATATAGTCCGTATAAAATAAAACAATAATTTTAAAATTTAAATTCACAAAGTTCCAGTTATATCGACCAGTTTCCAGGTTTTCATGTTTCCAACTTGAATAATAAAACATTGGTTAGCATTCGATGCTGCCAAGGCCAGAATCTGAACACGCCTTTAATTCTCTCTGTCGACGTCTTTTAAATCTTAACATTTTTATTTTATATTTTAAAGGTTTTTTTAAGGGATGTTTATTTTTCAATTCGCATTCAATTGCAGTTTGAGATCCTTCCGAGTTCCGGCGACAACCGATAATGAATCAATTTATTGACTGACTCTTTTATTTCGCGGATAAACTTTAGAAAAACTTTAATCAAAGCCGAGAAATTATTACGAGTTTGAAGTTTAAAAAACATTGCAAAACTAATAAAATATGCATTATTTATTTATATATATTCCCAAAGAAGTTATTTATTATTAGGTTAAGTTAAAATGACAGATATTTATCAATTGTTTTACAAAAGCCACTATAAATATTTGTGCAAGTATTTTTATTTGCTAGAATGAATGTTATTACTATGAAAATATGTAATAAAAGTATATTGCAACGAGAAACTCAGCAACAGACAATTTTAATCAAACTTCAATATATTTTATTTAACGTAAGCAGTGAAGTAATTTGAAGAAAAGCATCATCAGATATTGCAACTGTACTTTCTTATTTTTCTATTTACAACAGTGTAGATATTCCATATTTCCAATAATATTACTTCATCAAACTCTATAATATTACATGTTTCCAAGCCAATAAAACTTGGCTGACACGTTCAAACTTGTCGTATATAGTGACGACGACGACAACGACGGGAAAATCATCACGAACAGAAAACGGAAACACGAAACTCAACGAAGGGAATAGTGCAATGTACTAGTTACAGGAGCAGCGAGAGAAAAGGGATCGAAATAAGGGAATGAATTCCTGTTGGAATTCAAGGAACGTGAAACAACGATGTCTATGTTAGTTAATGTTTACAGTTGAATGATTTGGGTCTAGTTCATTTTCGATTCTATATTGTCTTTATTATTTGATTATGGTTAATTTAATATTGTTTATTTTATTATACAAATACTATTTAATTAACCTGAAAAAAATTACGATTCTTAATTATTAGGTTATATTCCAAAATAAGTATAATAATTTATAAGATAAAAGTTGTTTAAAGACATAAATGTCACAGCAACATAATAAAATTATATTTTATTTGTTGGGAAGACAAAGGGTAGAACCTATCCGGTTAATTGCAAGCCGAAACTTGAACATTTAAGGTTGCTGCTACCGCACATCCTGTTTGTTGTTTTGATAACGGTAAAATCACAGCCACGCTTGATAGATAACAGTATAAAGGAAAGGGATACAAAGAAATTGCTCCAGTATATACAGTGTTAAAGTGTAGATGTGGGGAAGTCAACTTTAGCTTTGTATGTTGCTGGAAACTTCTATTTCTATCTTGCTAGTCAATACACTAATTTTGCTTTGTATTTAATCTATGGATAACTTTATATAAACTTTGTCTAGGGTTACTAACTAATTTTAACGGTAATTAGTAGTTTTTTCTAAAAATTATTTATGAAATTGCTTTCAGCAAAATTGATTATTTTCAATACTTTCGAAACGAACTTTTATTCATTTGTTAAACTCTATTAAACTTTATTGTTAATTAAAATTTATTTGCAATGTTCGTTTTTTAATAAAATTTGTGCAACAACATTAAACAAAATTCTAATTTTTTAAAGTTACATATTTATTAAACTATTTAATTTAAATAAATTCACTTTTACCAATAAAATTACTAATATCTTACGTTGATATTTTCTAAAGAATTAATGGGGGACCCCACCCTGACAGCTTCAAAAACAGCGATATTCAAAAATTGTTTTAAGTGTTAATAATAATCAAATAATTTGGAGTTTTTTACTACATTTTTGCACGTATTTCATTTATTAAAAAAAAAAAATTGAAATAAAAATATTAATATTTGGAACCGTGGTAGCCTTCGACGTCAAACACCTCCAAAAAAGCACCTCCATTGGTTTAGATTTCCTTAAACTATTTCAGATTGACTATTGTGAAGCATAAGATTTTTTGAAAATTCAAAAAATTGTAAAAATGTGGTTTCGAAAAAAACACGTTTAAAGTTTTCGGTATTGTACGGCGTCCACAATTCTTCTTGTATCTTTGCAATGATTTTAAATATCAATAAACCCTTTTAGAGGGTCATTAAAGACAGGATAAGGAATAGAATTACGCAAAAAAATTTTTTTTTGAACATTCAGGGTGGGTTCCCTCTATAGTAACTAACTGATTCCAAAAAATAATAATTTAGAAAATTAAATACAAAATCTTATTTTGATTTAAAAGAATTTGATTGAATTTTAAATTATTTTTGAAATTTAAATAAATAAAAGTTCTTAGACAAGGTTCTCGATATAAAAACAAATTAAAATATTTTGCAATTTTGTTTTTTAAATTTGAAAAATTCTTTTTAACTTATTTATTGAAATTGATTAATAAATCGATAGATTATTCTTTATATTTGGTAATAAACTACAGAGGATCGGAGAGATAATAAGTAATTATGATTGTTTTTGAAACTAATTGCAAAAATTTAGAAAATAACAATAATTTAATATAAATATAAGAGTATTTTATTCAAATATACGCAAAGTATTAGTGAGTTTCTCTATTAAAGCACACACTCGATTTGTAACCAAGAGTTAAGAGGTTTTAGGGTCAAGTGATCCGGGTACGACTAGCACTTGTTTCCCATTTAAAGGGTCGCTAAAGGCTACACAACATCCCAAGATGAGTACCTTGCTTTTAGGGCCTACCATAAGACTTACTAAGGCTTAGAATTTGTTTTAACAAGTTCTCGACTCAAACATATAACCTTGCATTATGTTAATATTTAATATAAACCAAACTGACATACAAATCATAATTTATAACATAAAATAACAATAACTAAATTTCAATTTTCATTGTTCTATTGTTTATATAGATGATTAAAATTATTTAACAATAAATTTTGAAGCTTTTGTTTTATAAATAATTATTTCAAATGTTTATAAAACTCACCATATTAATATTGTTGTTTATTTATTGTTCACTAGCACACACTTTTTATTTGAATTTATAAAAACACTGACATATCACTTGACTAACAAACACTGACTGTATTACGAGTCATATCGTTATTGTACAATAATAAAAATTATTTGACCTTCGATATACACCTTGTCACTGTCTGTTCATAAATAAAAATGTTTAAAAAAATCAAAATAAAGCGTTGCATCATTCGATGGGTGATTGGCCATAGCAGGTAGAAACCTTAAATTTAGATACGCCAATAAGAACTCAGTAGCGTCGAATAGTTTTATTTTAAGAAATGGACGCCTTGGAAACCAATAAACAAATGATTTATTTTATTATATATCTTTTGGATTATTTATTAATAATATATAAATTATATATTAAGTTAATCATTGAATTAAAAAAAAAAAAAATTTATAAAACAAATCCTTCGTAAATTGAAGTATGAATCAATTTAATAATAAATGATTGCTTCATTAGTTTTGATTAAACAATTATTTAAATAATGTGTGAAGTTTATAAAATGAATATTGATTGTCAAAAGTATCACTGCATTATATGTTTAAATAATTTATGGTATTATCGTAATTTGTAAATATATACGCATAAATATACATTTATCTTGGTTATCCACCAATTTTGATATATTTATTATAATCAGGGCCGGTTTTATGCCTATTTGGCCAATTTAAATAAATTGGGCTCCGCGCTAAAGCTATCGTTTGAAGCCTTCTTGTATTCTAAGAGCAGTTAACTATTTTATTAATATTTTAATTAGATCTGGAAATATTTATATCAAATATTTAAAGATTTATTGTTTATTTTATGAACCTTTTGTATTCATTTTGATGAGAGAATTTCAAAAATTCTATAAGTACAGTATGGAAACTAACCGTTTTCAAAATATTTACGGTAATAGATTTTTAAACATTTTTTCTTACTAACTTTTAATCTTATAAAGATTTAAATATTTTAACAGAGTCAATCGATTTCTCGTGTCATTTTATTTTACATTATATATGTATTTTTTATTAAACTATCTCAAAAATTAAGCGTTTAATAGCAATTTATATGAAATAGAAAAAAAAAAAAAAGAATTTTATCTTCAATTTTTTTTTCAAATTATGAAGCTATTGGACTCATTTGTATAAAAGTATTAAAAAAAAACTATGAGTATGGTATGGAAACTAAGCGTTCTCAAGATATTTGCGTTTATTAAATATTTTTAAAATCGAAAAAAATACTAAATAATATTAAAACTAATCAAAATATAAATATTCTTATAGCGTCAATCAATTTTTCATATCATTTTACACTATGTATATTATATTTAAGCAATTATCTCAAATATCATAAGTTTTAGAAGCGATATTTCAAAAATTAAAATTTGACTGAGAAATATACCTTTCAAGTTTGAAGTGTTTGTAAATTGTAATATAACTTCTTAGTTAAATATATGAATGAATTAAAATGTTTATAGTAAAATTATAATATTAATTGAGGTAATCGAAGAAGTATATATTGTTTTCTTAAATAATTTCTTAAGCAACAGGCATCTAATTTGCAAGCAGTTCATTAGGAAAATTACATAACACGGTTGAGCAAATTTTCCACAATAGGTTTGCAAGCACACGTACATGTACCTTTTTGCGAATAAGCCCGAAAGGCATCTATCTAGGGATGTTCCAGGGAGAATCAGGAAAGTCAGGTTAGGTTAGAGTTTCCAGGGAAATATTTAGCATAAAATCACACCGCTGGGGCCTCATAAATTAAAGAGTTTCACTCACTTTTGTAACAGGATAACATAGCCGCGATGGCCACACAGTATGCCATGAAAATAAAGGTGTTGCTATAATTAGAAACCAAGAAAATTGCTGTTTTGAGCGCAATTTTTAATGAGAATTCTGTCTTGTTTAAATGGATTCTTACAAGAAATGGAATTTTTACTTGTTTTTATGTTTTTCCTTTGTACGTTTGTTTTTTAATATGATTTATAAAATATTTACATGAATGGAATATTTTCTTTGTTTTTATATAAATAAAAATTTTATTATGAAATTTGATTTCATTTTAATGGAAATGGAAAATTGCTTTTAAATTGAAACGGGAAATATTATTTTTATTTCAAATATATTTTATATATTAAATATATATTTATATATAAAGAAAAAAATATTTATATTTAATCATAACGTCNATCGATTTCAACCAAAAGTTAATACAACGTAGCCCTTGTATTATCAATCAAATGTATATAGTTGAAAAGGTCATACAACAATCAGTAAAAACAATAATTAGAAAAAACTGTTCAAATTTTCAGCTTATGGAAAATGCGTGCACCTTAGAAATTGTATTTAGGCAACCAGCATATTCTTTATCTCTCTCTTATTAATAGTAGAATAAAAATACATGATATTCAATATACATCGTAGTGCAAAGAAAAGGTTTGAGCAGAAAAATTTCAATGACAACGACCTTCAATGTTTTAACATAAATAAATGTATAAAAATTGTAATATTAGAATTTATTAAAAATAAATTTCAAAACTCAGTAAATTATTTATTCCTTATCACAAAATAATAAATTATTAATCATTAAAAAAATGTATATTTTCAAACGCTATATTAGTATTTATTTAAAATTATATTTGATAGATAATTATATATAAACCCATAATGATTAGCGTTTGATCTTCCAAATGAGAGCACCAACAAATCTAATTAACATTGCAAGATAAAACTGCAGCAACCCATACCCATTCTACAAAATAAACCCGGTCATATGCTTCGTTATTTTCCCAATAATCTTGTTGCTAGACGAACTGCAATTCACTCGGAACAAACCACTTCGTATGAACCTCCACAACTTTAAGTTTCTACATTCTAGAATGTTCTATCTATATATACATACATACATACATATAAGTCTAAAGATATAACACGATAAAATCTTCAATCGATTAACAGCGATTATACAAGCTGCAATGATTGGAGAGGCATGAAATGAGATCGGCGAGGAGCATAAACGGGTAGAGGAAATCATTTCAGGATCATGTCCAATCGGTTTAACTGTTTGAGGTTATATTCTGATGCACAATGTGGTTAAGAGAATACGTGCTTCGATTGTAGTTATTAGATGGTTTGTGCTCGAGTTGTTCTGTTTGAAAACAGTTTCAAATTGTGTATATAGTGTCTTTGTTTTAGTTAGGTTACGTTGTGGTCTAATCTAATTTCGCTTCAAGTGCACTTCGTTTCATTCCATCCAATTTTTTTTGTTACTTATAACATCTTTTAGAATTTGTACAATAAATGCTTTCCTTATTTTTTAAACTGTCTATAATGTAACTATTCGCTCTGAATCGTAGAGAATCTTTAAGCCCGAATGGGTCGATCTATAGAGCAGAGCCACAAATGGTATGACCTACATGCGGAAACCGACCTCCGTCGCACGTTCTGAACATACATATATTTTCTCCCGTACATGATCAATGGTTTCACTTAAAATGCTATTTCCTTTTCCGTATGGTTACACCTGTATATATACCATTTTGATTTCTATGCGAATTTTATGTATATACCATTGTTGAATCTAATATATAACCAAACTTGTGGATATATTACAAAATGATTTGAGTTTTGACTTTACATGTTTTGTTTGTTGTGTATGTAAAGGGTTATTTGTTAAATTATGTTATCGGATTTATTCTTCATTATTTTTATATTTGTAATATCTGTATTTTGTAACTTTGAATTCAAAATAAAAATTTTAAATATTGAAGCAATCCTTGGAAGCTTAATAGTCTAATACTATATTTTCTAAATCCAAATTTTCAAATAATT
Organism: Pogonus chalceus; assembly: GCA_002278615.1. NCBI lineage: Eukaryota > Metazoa > Arthropoda > Insecta > Coleoptera > Carabidae > Pogonus > Pogonus chalceus. The sequence continues at coordinate 71,889 of NEEE01001613.1, forward strand.
ATTTGAGTAAAAGATGGCAAATAAATTGTATGATTCTATTATTGGCATTTGTTAAATTAGGAGTTTAAAGATCCTAGTTATTCGTCTCCTAATTAAAACTTTCAAAATAGTTTAAAACAAATGAAATTTTTAGATAACTTTAGGAACAATAAATAACAATGAAAAATATTGAGGTTGACTCTCGTTGACCTAATATTTATTAATTTTTAAGACTTTGGAATTATAGATTTAAATGAAAAATTCTGTGATAATTATTTGATAAACCAATGTTTAACACATCTAAAACTCTGAGAGCCTGATAACTTATATCTGAAAAAACTCTTTCAGTAAAAAAAAGTTTGAAGATAGAAATAATGAATTAATCTGAATATTTTATGTTTGGCTCTTTATAAACCAATAATAATTAAATTTGAAGATTTTAGATCCCAAAATTTACTCTCAATGTCAAAAATTTTAAGTTTGAAGTTTTGCTAGGTTCTGAGATCACATTTGATAAACTGTTATTAATTAAATTTGCAAACTTAAGAGACGTTTGAGAAAAACCTTAGTGCGTACCACTTTAAGTCAATATTCTTAAGCCATTTCTACTCATTTATCTTAAATAAACCAGTAAACTTACTATGCTAGCAAATTATTTGATTAATATCTTATTAAAACTTGTTTATCTCTTAATCTGAAAGACTTTTAGTTGCGCTGTAATAAAAACAAGTCAACTCAAAAAGCAAATAATAAATAATTAATTCATCTTTGAAGTAAATATTCTATTAAAGAAATAAAAGCAACAATCAGTTGTTGTTTTAAATCAAAGATTCTAATTATAAAAAAACACACAATTAACCTCTAAGATCATAATCCATTTAAATCAAAAGTAATATAATCAAAAAATCTTCTGAAAATACCACAAAAACACGATGAGCAAATTACGGAACATTTCGACAAATGCAAAGAACCAAAGAGAATCGATATTTCACGTCGGAAAGTGTCGTTTTATAGACGGAATTTCCTTCCCGTTCCTTTGCCCGCAATTGAGGGAAGTTTCCCTAGTGACAAATGCGACATAAGTATATTTGAATGTAATTTGTAGAACTCCAGCAGCTGTTTTCTTAACGATGTTGTGCCAGTTCTTGTGAATAGGATTATGGATTAAAGAACGAAAAATGTTACATGATTAATGGATATTTAGTCGAAGGAAACTTAAACAGTTCAAAAATGTTTTGAACATATAAATTGAAATATTGGATATATCTGAAAATCTTTAAAAAATCTTTTCTTTGGTAACTATAACTCTCCCAAAGTGTATAAAAGAAACTTTTTATTGACCGATTGTTTCCTATCAGAATTTTTATCAGGAATCTTTTGGCGTGCCACAAATCAAACAAAAATTCCCACCTTGTTGCTTGTCAATAGACGAGACGAGGAAATTCCCAATCGAAGTTATCTGTGGAAAAGAGGAACTGGCATTTGTTCTTTGACATTACGCCATGTCAAATATTTCTGTCGTTCGCATTACGAATCACATGTTTCAAATCGAGAAAATCGTTACAATTTGTCCTTGATATGAATCAAGACTGTTTCAACTTATTTGTTTTGATTTTTATTTTATTAAATTTCATTTAAAAATGCCAGCAATAGTTTTTTGCATCATGAAATGTATTTCAAAACCATATTTTAAATTTTAACTTAACTTCTTGCCGTATCAGTTCTACAATAAATGATTTCAATTTAGCAAACGTCCAATTAAAATTTGGTTCATTTCCTTTGAGCTATTTAAAAGAAAATCTTAATTTATTTGGGCTATTAAAATTATTCAGATGATTATGAATTCCAGAAGCTTCATTTTATCTTTGAAATACTTTAAAAACAATAGAATAAATTTTGATAGAACATTAACCAATTTAGAGTAAAAATCAAGTCTTCTAGAAATAAAAAAAAAAACAGCGTAGTTTCTCCAATCATTTGTTTATTTTTTTACTGGAGGTAAACGTTAGTTTTACAGAATAAAAACGGCAAAAAAGAAAGATTTAAGAATAAAAAACTGAATCAATAGAAGGATAAACGAATATCCTGCATTTTCCGAATATCTATAACCGGTAAAGAATAAACCAAGATTCTCCCAAAGGTCTAAAGCACGAAGGACAATGCTTTTAGCATCCAAAACCATCAACCCACAACGCAATAGGAAGCATCCTTTGTTTTAGTCGTTATTCTTTTGTTCGGAGATATAGCACATCAGGCCTCGTTTCATTTTAGTAAAATACGTGAATCTCTCTCTGGAATCGCTGACAGATTACTCTGCGTAAAACAATTGATGTTTTACTTAATTGCTTGGAATTTAAATTTTAATGAGGTTAAAATTTTTTAAAAGAGGCGGTTTTGTATGTTGTTTATTTATTGATAAACTAAAAGCAAAAATATGTAAAATCATCCATCTTAATTTTTTCTTTCCATCATATAAACATAAACACGGGAAAGCATTTTCCAGAAAAATTGCTCCATTTTCCTAAATATATGAATATACAACAATGTTTTTTACATGTTGCATATATTTTACGATAAAATTCCACCGCATATGTTTTGTTTTCTTATTAAATGTCTAATAAAAAAAACTTTTATTGTAATAACTATTTTATTTTATAATGATAAAATATCTGGATTTCTGGATAACATTTTATAGTTTTTATATATCGTCATTAAATTACACCTTCGGTGTGATAATTTATGTTTGTTCTAGAAATATTTTATTTTAAATGATGCTAATAAAATTTTGATGACTGAATAATTTTATTTTATTGTGTTGGATTTTTGTTAGATTATCCGTTTTATTGTGATTTGGCTTTTATTGTAAAAATATTATTAACGGAAATTGCATTAATGTTTCAGAGATTTATTTATTATTCATTTATTTATCATTTGTTGGTTGCTATAGCAACAATTATGAAACAAATGAATGTATATAAAAATAAAACAAATGGTTGCTACAGCAACAATAACTCTAAAAACAGATGAATTCATTATATGATAAAACAAAAGAAGGGTTACAGATATAAATATTTATAAAATGAAACAATAAAACCGTGAAGAAAATAAATATTTAATATAATAAAGTACGCAAAATTTACGGCAAGCATAAACCAGAAATAAAATCCAATTTCAAGAGATAACTTAAATAATGAAATGAATAAAACCAAATTTTAGAATTTCCTCTAAATTTGAACATAGCGAATAAAAGCTTAAACACAGAATCTACATTTACCAGTTAGATGAAACGCTAATGAACTATGTAAATGAATGGTGAAGCGAAAAATTCGTATTCTTCTTTTTATATTAACACAGAAATAATTCAGGAAATAGCTTGTTCTACAAAAAGTTCTTTTATTGCGTTTAAAAAAGCTTTTTTGTTTTATTATTGTACGTTCGATGTTTAAATTTACATATGTTAATTTATTTATAATTTTTTTTAATAATATTATTATACGTAATGGATTGTTTCATAAGCATAAATATTGACTTAGTTTGAAAATATTTGAAAATGTTTCTCTTTAATGGTTTGCAAAAACGACCAACAAATTATAAATAAGCATCCGCGCTTTTTGCTTCTATAAATATTGTTTTTTAATTTATTAGTTATTAATTAACTAATTGTTTAATATTTAAAAGTAAAATTCATATATTGTTTTATTAAATTAATTAAAATATATGTAAAATAGAACGAAAATATGTTTTATTAAAATTATTATTATAACATTTATTTAACCTAGATTTTTACCGAAAACTAAACTGTTGAAAATTAGTTAAAATAATAATACTTTTTAGCTAATTCAGCCTAGCTTTTTTCCTATATTTTTACAAGAAATTTCTACTACTAAAAATTAGCTAAAATAGCTTATTTTGCTAAAACAATCCATTTTTAGCTAGCTATATATCTATATTCCTAGAAAAAATTAAGCTGTTGAAAATTAGCTTAAATAGATTGTATTTATCCTTACTTTTTTTTGCTAATATATAACAATAAAACATATTTCATAACGTATATATTATATCTAAAGTTTTAGCTAAATAGGTACATTTTTTAACGAAATAATAGCAAAATATTAAAATGATGAAAATCTCTGATGTATTGTAAACTGTCTTATGAAAAATATTCAAAAATATATCGTTTATAAATAAATCTTATTTATTTGTTCCAAATTATCTGCTTTTTATGGATTTATAATTATATTTTATAANAAATACTTGCATCATAGTAAAACCTAACTTTATTCCATCACTGTCGCTATACCATCTAAGATATGAAACATTTTTTCATCGTTGTTCTAGACATTTTACACCATAAACGTTGTGTCCTACGTAACACGATGTTATTTATTATGTTGGTAGCCATGTCTGAGGTCTCTGCTGCTGCTATTACGTCATTGGTAACACTGGAATAGCAGCTAAATTACATCGCTCGCTCTTAGTGGTCGAGCAACAGTGCCCGTCTGGCAATTTATTACTTGATAAAACAAAAAAAGCTCACTTTTTTTGCAACGGGTAATAGTTTTTTTCATTTGGGATACACGCAAAATGTTACATGAGTTTTAGATACTGCATTAAAGTATTTATTTATTAGTAGACTTTGTTTTGCTGTGGTCGTCATTATATATTTATGATTTGTGGACTCGATGCAATGTGGAATTAAAAATTAAATATTCATCGTTGAAAGAATTTGTTACTGAATAGGGAAATGAATTCTTTTATGTTTGTTGAGATGAAAATTAAAATAAATGCGATTATAAAAACCAACAAACTTAATACTTGTTTTATTCAATATAATTTAGTTTACTTGCATTGGCTCACACTCAAAGTCGGACAAATTTCTGATTTTCAACAAAAATTAAAAAATTTCCAGAATAAATATGTTTTGTTTTTGCCGGACCTAAGTTTTCTTGGCATTTATTTTACGTTTTTTGACCAAATAGACAGCTTAATTTTCCTTCTTTTCTCTGAAAGCTTTTATATTGGAAATCTGACTAATTGACATTTTTCTTTCAAATATTTACCACAAATGCTGGATAACATTTAAATTTGTTGACTGTCCAAGTGCTTTAAGTATTTTTATCAATTATGTATAGAGAAGCTATTGTTTTATAATCATGGATATATATTTTGGATCGCTATCTTTCAAAGAAGGTGCAAGGGGTGTCCCTCGCTGATTTCGTTCTACTATAAATATGATATTCTACACTCAAATCTAATGAATGAGAATGAAAATGTGCCTTTATTACTTCAAAGAATACCAAAAATTGTATCTTCTATTTTTATCCAGTTTTAATTGCCATTGAAATCAATTAAATGCAAGTAATAGTCAATTTTTCAACCCTTTATAACTTCTGTTTAAATGACCCCTCTGATATGCCATCAAATGCATTTTTCATGATTTTTTATGTTGATTTTTATGCCATTAGTTTCATTTGATTATAACAACTACAAGTATATGGAATCTAAAAACCACCCTTCTTTCCCATCAACTTTGAGAGACGATTTCATCATTTAAATATGTTTTTCCACAAATAAAAAATACGTGTCTCATAGATTTGAGTAAAGAATATCATATTTAAAGTAGAAAGAAATCAGCGAGGGATACCTCTTGCACCTTCATTGTTTGGAAGATAACAAAAAAAAGTCCAAAATAATAAATAAAAAATTTCACAAATTGCGGGGGAGTTAACAACAATGTAAAAAGCATAATCCAAAAGCAAAACAAAAATTTTTATTACATTATTGAACAAAGCCATTGAAATGTTCAATTCAAAATTACAAAAAAAAAAAAGATAAAACAAAGTACATCTATCTCATCTCCCCGTACACAAATGAATCATATTAATTAATGAAAATAACATTGTTAGTTTGTTAAACAAACTCAATAACAGATAGAACAACAACTTCACACGACCATCTCGATTCATTTGTATTCCGTAACAACAGTTTGTTAAAAAACAAACGAACACAAACAAACAAATAAATCACTCGATGATGATTATTTTATTTTCCGAACGGAATTCGGGGTTGGCAAGTTGAAACATGTTATCTGCATCGATTAAGCCCTAAATTTCACTTGGATTAAATTACAACGAGGTAATTTGTTTGGTGTAAAGGTGAGCTGGACCATTTGCACTTTTATAAAGATATCTTCGGCTTTGTGGAAGAGTGCGCCTGTCCACTTAATATATAAAATTACTGGATGAGTTTTATGTTACTGTCACTTAACGATTTTGTTCACTTTGCGCGACTATCTTTTATATGCACTCAAATATTTTTGTTAAATTACTAACAGACTAATTAAATTTCCGAATCAAAAGCTTTCCAAATTATACGTATAATTTTTCTATTTCGCGAAATATAATCAAAATTTCTTTTTCTTCTACAGTTCCCGAAATAGAAAGAAAAATAAAAATCATGTATAACCTTCCTTTTTTTAATCTAAAATAGGTCTAAATTAAACAACTCTTTTTAAAATAAAATTATTAAGAGCGTTTTCCAATATTTCCTTCCGTTCTCGAGATGTTCCTGTAACAAAAAGTCGCTCTTATATAGCCTTTAGTTTTTTATATATAAAACTTTAGATAAAATGGTTTTTTCAACAAGACAAAGAGCATTTTCCAATATCTCGTTTAGTTCTCAAGTTTGTTGATAACCTTACGTTTTACGCAAAGTGGCATTTCTAGGAGACTTTTAAACAAAATGTCTTTTTCTATTCATGAGTTATTTCAAAAACATTCACTGATGCATTTATAGAAAAAATACGTCCAATATAATTACAGAAAATCCAAAAAAAAAAAAAAAAGTCGGGGACTTAAAAGGTTACATTATATTGTTTCCACTTTTAAGTACTCAAAATAAAATAAACACAATAGTTAATATGTGCTTACGTTCTAAATAAAATATAATCCAAATAATATAATTACGTAGTAAAAAAAGCTTTCTAAATAATTACAAGTTACTAATAAAACTAAAGATACATAATGCAGTCCATCGAGTTGTAACAAGTTTTTGTTTATGAATGATGCAGTAGGTTTTGCTTGACTGTCACAACACTAAATGAAGTTGGTAAACAAGAAAAGGATGAACATATAATATATCCTAGCAACGCAACAAAAAGTGTATTTGTCGCGTTGCTTCGTACTGTCATTTATCTTGCTTGACGACTCGACATGTTCTTTCCACGACAAAAATCTAACTGGAAAAAATTTGCTTTTCTAGCATTTTGTTCCGTTTTTGTTATGACGGATAAACATTATTCTTTATTACAAAATATATCTAGTATGTTATTTTTTAAATTAAAAGTCATCCCTGATGTATAACCTTACTTTTATTTGAACATAAACAAATTAACCATTAATACACGGCACTAAATAAATACTATATAATATTCCCAGTTATAAAATCAAGTTAAATTACAGCCACCATATTTCCCAACCCCTTTTATCATATCAAATATTTCATAACATATGATTTACTACTATTAACAATACCATGTATCATTGTAAATATAAACAATATCGTATCTCTACGCTTTGTGCTATAAATTATCGTATTATACCACATATGTATATCTATATAATTCTACATTTTAATGTTCGAACATTAATGAAGATATTGTCTATGAATTGGCTGTAAATGTAGATAGTTATTGAAGGTTTAATATTGATATTAAAGATAATTATAGCATTTTTTTTTTCAACTTCTGTAACTAACTTTTCAAATTAAGCTATAATTTTTTATGTATTATTTAATCAGTAATCCTCAGATAATTATTAATAATCAATAGAAGGTTTATCCTTTGAAACAAACAGCTTAGATATCTACACTTCAAAAACTTCTGAAGTTAGTCTCGCATTTTATGTTTAAAAAAGAGCTAAAATCTTACATTTAACTAAAAAAATTATTATATTAGTTATATTTGGCGATAAATCGATATAAAAAAGAACGCAGATAAATGAGAAAAAGATAAAGCATAATATGGCGATGGATTATGCGCATGTGTACAAAAGAATTTGTAATTTTTCTAACATTAAAACTTGCTTTAAAAGTTTTGTTAAAAGCTAAGCGTATATAAAGAATATATAAATAGCAATTACTTTGTTGTTAAATCATTATAAGTTTTGTAAACTATCGATAAAACACTAGGATTTAAAGTAAAACGAAAGTAGATAAAAGTATTATATTGTTAATATAAACGTATTAAAGTTAAGGTAAATTCAGCATTTTACTGAATAAATATTAGAATTTATTGAAGAAAATCTGCAAAACAAAATACGTTAAAATAAAATAGGAACCCTTACTTAATATATACAATCCCAGGAGCTTATCCTTTAAATATTAACCCTCTTAGATTAGCATACCGAATCGAAATTGTGCTGGTACGTATTTAAAATTTAAAATTTAATTTAAACTACCAATTGGGTCCAGCTAGGAAGTTAGTTCTTAACGGATGGCGCATGACCAGTTTAAAATAACCCCTGTAACGTGTAAATCTCTCAGCTATCCGCTTTGTACATTTTTTTTACGAGCCCATTTAACTTTAACTACAGTTATATAACCGGAAACCGGAAACGAAACGGAAAAGGTATTCGGAAAAAGTTGGTTCGCCTTCGTGCAAAACCACACGATAATTCTTATATTCTTTTGTTTTAAACTTTTATGGTGTTTAATAAATTTTATCCCTTGTTTCTGGTTCATTTATATTGATTTGATCATTTTTTATCTATTTATTAAGCAATTTTTGTATATATGTACAGGGTTTCTCAAAAACAACTCTAATAATTTTGATTAAAATCACGAATTCCTTTGTTTTTGATGTCAAAATGACAATGACATTATAGTTAATCAACAAAGAATTAATATCAAATATGATGGAAGAAATTGAGTTGCTTCAAGATATGGTTTCAAACAACAATCTATTTGAATAAAGGTTTGGAAGATAAAACAATTCTTGAGCAATTTTTGTATATATACATATATACTGGT
>NEEE01001614.1:3402-13575 GCA_002278615.1 Pogonus chalceus
TTTTTTTATTTATTTATTTGTGTTAAAAATAAATATTATTATTTGTATGTATTTACGAGATTATAACAAAACGTGGGATAACTTGAAATAAATAAATAATTATTTTCGGATTCATATATAAAATACATTCTAATAAAAAATGGTATTCATTGAACAATTATATTTAAAATATAAACATTGTTTAGTGCAACTTTTTAAGTTGAAGGGCATACAATTACTAAGTTGATTTTTAAGACAGGTTATTTGTAGTTGTATAACAAGAATATGTATGTGGAGACAAGAAATAACAAGATATAAAGACCACACATTGTTTCATACATTCTTTTGAATATATTTATTACCGAATATAAATTATCACTTGTCATTTTTTCTGTTTATTTGAATTTTTAAAGAGAATTCATTAAATATATTTTAAATAAATTCATTTTTTTGAAGGAACTAAATTTAAATATAAAAACATTGGTTTTATAATTAATTCCCTTATAAAGTTCAGATTTTCAACCATTTTGAAGCATTTAGTTTTGTATTTCTGAGACGGAAGCTCAGTTACTTTTAATATTAACATACAATTAAACAAACATATTATTTTTATAACTTTAAAATTGTATTTTTATCTATTTCTACATTTATTTTAAAATAAATTTATGAACGTTAAAAGTTTTAAAGTTTCTACGTAAAAGTTATAATGAAAAATAAACAATTTAGCATCGTCCTGAATTTTAAAAGTAAATATACGAAATCTTTTGGAATTANTAAAACACAATTGAATCTTTTTTTTTACTTATTTATTAACTTGCAAATTTTGTAAATGATCAATAAAATATATACTTACTTTGAAGATTTAAGAAAGAAAGAGGGTTAACTTGGAATTTTGGGAAAATAGTTAAGTTTAGAATACTAACAGTAAAACTAAGTTGCAATACTTATAAAAGATAATTAATTTCAAAAAGCGATTGTTTAGCGTTGTCAAGTCAAATATAAATAAATTGTTGCTCATATAAATGGCTTCTTTCGTGTTTAAACTAGAATTATTCTTATTAATATCATTTAAATTCAAATTATGCCCGAAATTATATCTGAAGAAGGATATTACATCGAATTTCGAAAATTTCGGCGTATTATTTTTTATAAAAATCTTTCAAAACAATACAGCAATTTAACTAAAATCTTTTAAAAACAATGGACAATATTTGTAAAATATAAGACTATATTATTATAAGATTATGGCAAATATTTCGCGTGTTAATTAGTGCAAACATCTTATAAAATTATACAGCGTTTTAGTTAAAAATTCTAGTAGAAATATATCTGTATATATTACTATTAATCTTCGTACAAAAATACGGTTATCTGTCAGTGTTTTTTAAGATCGTTTGCGTTGCAGTTTTTTATGAAAAAAATACAAAATAATAAAGTTGTCAAACTGAAATATCTAGTATTTTATATGCTTTATCAATTTATGCATTTAGGTTAATAAAGGTTTCACTTTAAGTATGACTTAAGTATACTTTACAGCAATTGGAAAATTTGATGCTGTTATAATTTTCTTTAATAAAGGTGTTTTAATTTAATATTTATGTTTGAATATGATTAAAAATCATAAATAAAATTGAAAAATACGTATGAAATGAGGATAAATAATAAAATAAAAGACAAAAAATATAATTTAATAGGCAATTGTATATTTTCAAAACAGATCACACAATATCACTAACCTACTTAAAACACATAATGCAATTTTTACACAGGAATGTTCCGAAGCGTTGCAATTTTCGTGCGTTTTTATAATCACTTGTTTTTATTATTATTCATAATTATAATTATAATAAATAAATAAATAAATTACAATACATAGATACATGAAAAATTAAACAACAGTCTTTATTTAACAACAAATTAAATTATCTAAAAATATAGTGTTGGTATTAGATTAAATATTATACAAATACAATAGCTACTAAAATTTTATGTATTTTTGTAGTTGAATCAACTAGAATTGACATTGATAGGTACTTGAAGAGTATTTTCTTTTATGTATGTATATACGTATGTTGTATATTTATGATGAAATAGATTTTCAACTAATACAAAAATTGTTTAATTCTATTGTGTAATCTTCAAAATTCTAATGTAGAGCCCTTCAATTAAATAACAGTGATAGATTTCTAACATGAAATATTTAACAAGAAATAGATTTGTTCCACAATTTCCAATATGAATGACATACCATAATTGTTTTTTTGTTATTTTAAACGCAAATCAACCCTTATACTTCTGAAATTATGTCGAAATGATTTTAATCTACCCTTTATTATATTAATGGATTATTTCTAACCCGTTTTGAACTGAATTTTGGTCAGACAAACATTTTAGAAGTATTAGAATTTATTTATTATGGTAGTCATTCAAATAATATTCCTAACATCCCTATGTTCTGTAAGTTCATGTATTCGGAGGATTACTATTATTATTATTACTATTACTACTATTATTAGGTTCATTATCATCGTTATTCTTATTCTCAGGAATATTATCATAATCCACTCTTTGTCCAAGTAAAAAATCTATAATTCGATAATCCCTGCCATTACCAGTATTCGCAATCCACATAGGTAACCATTTATTCACTAATAACCATTGTACGGAAACTTTACTAATTCGTCCGGTAACATCAACATTTTGTCCGTAAAAATTATCAACCGCGTAATGATTATCAATACCACTTCCACAGGATGAACTTAAATGGCGTTCAATTCGGCCAATTCCATGACCGATGATGTCTATGCGGCCGTACGCGTTACCGATACGGCCGTACGTGCTGCTGCAGCTCGGCATGTCTTGCATGTTGTAAAAATCGTTTGGAACTTCGGCGGGTCGTGCAATATTTCGATCGGAACTAATTCGGCGCGGACCTAATCGTGGTATTTCTTCAATTCGTTCGTATATGTTTTCTTGATTCTCATTGCTGACATTGGGGTCGTTATTGATGGTTTCGTAAATGTTTTCGTATTCTTGGGCGGGTGTAGGTAGGGGATCGTAACCAACTGCACCCTCTGCGTTACTGTTATCGCTGCAGTTTGCGTACCTACACAGCCAATAGCTTCATTTCATTCTTTTTTTTTTAATTAATCCTTCTAACGTTCATCTTACGGGAATAATTTTAACAAAAATAAACATACAATTTCGGTATAAATATAAGGTTATATATCGGCGAGAATTTTAAGAAATGGTGAACTTCTTAAATACATAGTGATTCTTAATCAAAGGCGTCGAAAGGTTAATATTAGGTTATGCTTTTTGAAAATGAAGGAAGGTTCACAAAAATATTGTCAAATATTAAGGGGGGGACTTACTTATATAAAATATAAGTGAAATGCATACAGTAGACCTTCGTATAACGCGGTTAACACGTGATGTGCTAAATGAATGCATATTATGGAGGAAATTTTCATGTATAATTTAAAGTGATATATTAAAAAAAAAATGGCATACATACCTAGTTGATTAAATTTCATTGAAATTTTTAATAAAACTGTAATTATATATGTATATTTAAATATATTTTAAATTGCAAATCATTTAACTTCAAGTGAAATATATTTAATTCTTAAATGTAGGTAATTCGTGTTTTATTATTTGACGCGTTGTACAGAAAATCGTGTTTCATTACCGCGGTCGCCGAAATTGTACAATTATTTTTGAGTTACTGCGATCGAATTTTAATTAAATATTTACAAAAATAAATAAGTTTAATTTATATTTAAAAAAATAAAGCTTGCGGTATATTATTTTTATCTAATGCAGCAGTTATAATTAATAGTTTAAATTTAATTTCATGCAAATATTTAACGCAAAAGCGCATGCCAATCAAATGCAAATGTTCGTTTTCAAATATTCTGAAAATTTAAAGGTATATAAATTATTTATTGTGCTCTGTAATTGTGGGTTTTTTTTTAAAAAAATAATATATTTCAACATAAATAATAATTAAAACACAGAAATAAGAATATAATATAATATAATTCGAAAAATGTAAATACATGAAAACTACATCTATTCCATTATCTACAAACTATAAATCACAGAATAACATAATCACATGCCACAAATATTTAAAAAATCGAGGCAAAATTACACCTATTCTAAATGTCTAACATATAAATTATAAAATTCATTATTTGTCTATTTTGTGCAGATGTATCCATAATATTAATAAGCAACTGAACAATTTGGCACTTGATTCGTGTTAAAAAGGCGATCCAAAAATATATTTATGTATCTTACGTAGCAAAATTAATACATCTTAACAAAATATTCGATTATTTACCTCCCATTAACGACACCATTGACAGCAATGGCTAATCTTCAAATCGGTTTATCGATGATTGCAACTCCCGCGTAACTTCTACCGATACTCATGCCGGACGGTAGCATCATCCAACTATCGGTTTTTGGACAATAACATTCGACGGACGCTAAATTTTGTGAACCATCGTCGCCTCCGACGACGTAAAGCAATCCGTCCATTGCTATTACGCCGGCATTGCGACGACACATTGCCATATCTGTAACGGAAGCCCATGTTTGCGTTTCGGGATTGTACGCTTCAACTGTTTTACGGACTAATGGTCCGTCGTGCCCTCCGACCGCGTATAAAATTCCGTCCAGGACTCCAACACCTAAATTAATTTTTTTTTAATATATTTTACGTTTTATTTTTTAAATAACGCACCAGCCCCGCTACGTCTTTGACACATATCAGCAACTGAATCCCATTTATCTAAAGTAGGATTATAACATTCTACGGAACTTAAACATTGTCTTGATGCTCCATCATAACCACCGACCTTTAAAAATTTAAATAACGTTTATTATATTATATATTTAATTGAAATTAAATATATACCGCGTAAAGCCAGCCGTTAACAACTCCCACCCCAACGCTACTTCGTTTCGTCGACATAGAAGCAATCGGTCGCCATTCTTGCGTTCTTGGATCATACATTTCTGCGGTGTTTAACCCAGTTGATCCATCAAACCCACCAACAGCGTATATACAATTATTTAAAACGGCAACTCCGAGAGTTGATCGTCTGGCTTCCATGCTAGCGCATGTCGACCATTTATCTAAAACCGCGTCATAAACATCGACAGTACGAACTCGTAAAGACCCGTTAAAACCACCAACCGCGTAGACTTTTCCGTTGATAACTGCTAAACCCGCTCTGAAAAATTTATATTATTTTTTTCGATACAAAATACGCCGGGATATTAAATACCTGCATCGTCTTGTAGGCATTTCAGCTAACTGGTACCATCTTTCTTCTTTAAAATCATAACATTCTACGCTTCTAATAGCTTTAGGAGCCTGTCCACCAACTACAAGTAAAACCTATACACAAAATTAATTAACTTAAAAATTTATTTCATTTAATTAAATGAACATACTTTCGGAAGACCAACAGGTTGTCTAGGTTTAGTTCTAGGTGTTTTAAACGAAATTTTTTGATCACCTTTTAATAAATGATATTTAAGGGCTTCTATTAAAAAATCTTTACATTTTAAATCAGATTTTAGTAAAGGTTCTTCTTCTACGCGTTGTACTAAATATTCCTGGGATAATAACGGTAAACGAACATGTTCCATAAGTTCAGCTAAATGTATTTGTCGGGATTCTACGTCTGCATGCACCCATGAAATAACGCATTCAAATACCTGTGATAAAGCTCACAACTGATCATCACTTATATTAGCAACTGTTTCACAAATAACTAACCTTTTCTTCTGTAGGAACTGTCAATCTATCACTAGATATTAATTTAGCTACTTGCTGTGGGGATAATGTTAGGTATTCCTCGCATTCCACAACTTCTCTGTTATGCGAAAAAATACTTATTTTAATTTTTGAAAGTCTAGCGTACTTTGATAAATGCATAAATTTAAATTATAAACACGTTTTTACTTGCAATTATATTATTTGAAACAATGTACAACATGTTATTATCCAATTTGCGATAAATGTACATAAATTATAAATACAATTGATTATTTTATGCCTGTTTAGACAATTCACAAAAAATATAAAAACATGGAAAAATTCGCAGTTCCGCGCGGATGATTGTAACTTTATAAATCGATTGAGAAATATATTAGAGGTCGCAAAGCAAATGATTGTTAAAAATAAATAAATAATATAATTTAATTAAAATATTTACAATATAATATAATAAAATAAGCATAATTTAAAATACATACGTAAAATGTTGTTCAATGTATGTTTCCGCGTGGTTTAATAAATCAAGGCAGCCATGTAAATCAGCGAACGCTCTTATCCCTAAACAATTAGTCGGATGCAATTGTGCTTGAAGAAATTCACAACATGCATCTCTAACATCAGTTAACTGCAGTAAATTTGCAGCTGGCAATAAAACCTAACACATGAAATTTATTTTAAGATATTTATAATTCTATAAATATCGTGTTTATATTTATTACCTGAACATTTTCTTCAGTGACCTGTACTTCAGAACTATATACATAATCAACAAGAAGTTGTAAGGCGTACGGATCAACACCTTGCAGTGTGATTCTATCTTGCTTACTTTCTTCAAAACTGGTAAACATTGCATAAAAATAGGGCGAGCAAGCAGCTAGAACCATTTTATGTGCAGGCACTTCTACATTATCCGCAACTAATGTTACATCACACAGTAAATTCTGCCTGAGGAAACAATTAGTTTCACTTACAGGATTAAAAAACTCCCACTTAACTCTAACTATTTTTATTTACAAATTTGTTACAGTGAAATATATTTCTAGATAAGTTAAAACTTGTCTAGACCATAGTAGATATTAAATACTATGTTTACATTAGATTATAAAATTTCATAGGGCAGTTTAAAATAATATTTAAATATGATTAAATTGAGTTTGAATAAATATTTAAAATACATACTTTCGCATAACATTGATCACTTCGAAGGCTCTATGGGTATGATGATGATTTCTATATGGTGGTTTTTCTTTACCACCAGGTCTTGGAATATGTTTTTGAGAGCTTTCGTCCAAAGAATTTTGACTCGCATATCGAAGAAGAAGACAACTGCAACGAAAATAAAAATATTTAAATTTTAAATACCATTTGGTAAATACAATTGCACAAGTTGTTTAGAAATAAGAACAAAATTTGCATATTTACAATGAATGGAAAATAACTGAACATATACATTGTTTAAAATAAAATTAATTTTTCCAATTTTTAAATAATAATTTAAAAAAATTAAATCAGATTTTATTTAACAAAAAAATATAAATAAACAAAGTTACCTTTCTCTTCTCTCAATGCCCCCGTCATTATTCCCAATGGTAGAATCCATTGTGTATTTTATTCGAGAGGTTTTGTTTAACAAGATATTTTTATTTAAAACATATTTATTTTAAAGAATAAACGTCTTAAATGTTAGAAAATAAACTGATCAATGACGCAAAGCAATACCTAGCAAACACACAAATAAAATAAAACGTCAACCGTCAACAAAACCTGCTGACTGTCAACGGCGCATGTGCATATGATCCTGTGTTCTTTGTGCGTTACATCTTGCGCAAAAAGTCGCGAATTTACAGTGGCGTCCGTTCTAAAAGATATAAGATAAAGGATTTATGCTAATTAAATGTCTTATGAAACCATTATTTATTAAAAAAAGGAAACTTTTACTCATTTCCATTAAAATAGCCACATAATTTTATGAATATTTCATTTTAAATGGAATACAACAATTTTAGTTGCTACTATATATTACTTAAATGCAAATTTTAATATTTTCACGCTATCATTTAAAAATATTTATAACCTTTAAACTCTGTACTTATATTTATAAAAATATTATTATCTGGATAATTATTTCGCCGTTTAACTGCAAAATGAATAACTTTAATGCACTTTAAGATTCTAACATTTATTAGTTAAAATATTGGAAGAAATTAATTTGAAAAAAAAAATGGCAACAAATTTGTAATTCTATAAATATATATTTTAAATTGAAAACAACAAACAAAATTTTGGCAATGTTTTGAAATATTTGATTAATAATTTTTTTGGCGCTTAATTGTAATTTTGAATGTTGTTGTAGATTTTTATTTATAATGATTGAGCAGAATTCGCAAAATGTTTGAAGATAAGTAATTATTCCTGTAGGTAGATCCCGATTCCTGTTTTGTGGGTAACCCTTTATCAGGCGTAATGCGCTCGCGTCGTTTGGGAACTTTATCCGCGAAAAGGTGAGGGAAGGGGTGACATAGTCGCGAACGAGGAAGCAACTATCAGTTGCGTTGGGACGCTTGTTGTGCGCGTAATACAGACTGTACGTATGTGTGTGTGCGCGCGCGTACAATCTATAAACAACAGGTTGGCTGTCTCCAAATCGCGCATCAAATATAACACGTGTGATACACGTGGATATTTTACTAATTATCACCTAAAGGTGAGTGAATCTTCAACCTTAAATGCTCATTACTAAAATGTAAACTCCCCGTTGTATGTATACAACACAAATATATTTATTTATGTTACAAACTACAAAATATATTACTCTAAAAATCAATTAAAATATATTTAAAATCAATTTTAAAAAACAATTCGCCATTTTGTTTTTTAGCAATTGAACGCCGCAACATTTAAATGTTTTTATTTTGAAAATCCATGACCTTCTATTTAAATCCAAAAAAAAAAAAAAAAACTAATAAAAACTTTTTTTTTTGCTTATAAATGAATTTGTTTTTCTGAGTAATTGAAATTAAAATGTACACACATCCGTTGTATCTATTTTCTTGTCTAATTGTAAATTACAAGCAATTTGATGCTGTAACCTTAACCTAACCTAACAAAACAGTGACTTAACAGGTCAAAATGTTACTATAGTTTTTCTATTAGAATATATTTACTGATTATTTAAATATGTGTTAGTGTAACTAACACAGAAAATACTTTAATGTATGTTAAATTATCGATTTTAGTTTTTCCTTTTCTTTAATTCAAGGCCATTTGCAATTAACGTCAATTTGTGCACCTACTTGGCGCCTTTAATAACCATAATGCAAATATTTCACGCATAATTTTTAATTATAATGAAATTTTTAATTACATAAAACATCTATTTTTATTCGTATCTGTAGGGTGCAATTCCCGTGTAATTTAATAAAACATTATCATGCATGTTTAATATTATTATAAATTAATTTTATGCAAAAGAATTTGATATACCGTTGCGAAGTGCGACACTTTTGAAGTATATATGCAAATTTTATGTTTGCCGATGTATTATTCATTCCACGTATAATTTATTATTTAATAATTGTAACGTGCGAACGCAAGTTCATTAGTACTAAAGGTATTATTAAAATTATAAATATTTTTTAACTATCACGTGTTTCAATCAAAATATTGATATTTTCATAATTAAAATATTTGTCTTAAAATGTGAAAATAATCTTCCATTGACAAACTATCGAAATGTATGATGATATACCAAAAAAAAAATTTGCATAATTTATGTAAAAATCAAGGTGAAAATTTAAAATTTGTTTCCTTACACTATACAATATATTTTTAGACAAAATAGGTTTTATTTCTAAGAAATTTAACCCTATAATTTGGTTTTTCTACGTCAATACATCAACTTATACTTGTCAATCATTCCAATTATTTAGGACACACGCCAAAATATCCGAAATGAAAATTGAATTTATTAATAGATCGATATTAAGTTGTTTGTAAAATATCTCAACGTGTCTTACTTACTTAATGGATTTTATGATTTAACATATGTATGTAGATTTTTCTTGGAAATCCTGATTAGTAATTTTATTTAAATTCATTAGCATAAAACATATATTATGGGTTATATTGATAAAAATATTTGTTCGGACAAAATTATAAAGAATAGTTAAAAAAAATAGTTAAAGACACCTGTTGATCTTCAAAAAATTATAAGGAATCCATATTCCTTCAAGGCCAGTTATTAGCATCAATGAACATGTATATTGACTTGCGTTTGTTTTTTTTTTTATAATATTATTATTTGTAAAGAAATATTCACAGTATTGTATACATATACGTGACAAGAAAAAAAGCTATGAATATATGCTCGGTTCAACCCACAAAAAGTGAATATATAT
>NEEE01001621.1:74324-88504 GCA_002278615.1 Pogonus chalceus
TTAAAGATGTTTTCATTTCCAATTTTGATAATATATTATATAGAGTTAATACAGTTTTATTTAAAATAATGACGCATTCCATTTTATTTTTTATTATGTTGTGTCTTCAACAGTAAAAAAAAATGTTATAATACAAGAAAAGTGGGTAGATTAAGCAAATATAAGTTGAATAAATAAAAATATACAACGATAAAATTACATTAAAATACAGGTATTTCGCATTATAGATCAAATCCACTTTCCATAAAATCCATTATTTTCACATTCGAATAACTTCAGCGATTTCATCAACTATGATTTCGTCAATCGCAAACTATGATAAGAATAAAATTATAGAAAATCATAGCTAGCGTCACAAAACACATAAACATCGACAAACAAAAAAAAAACAATTTTAAAAGAATTCACAATAAAACACAACATACACGATTCTATGAAGTCAGAAATTCATTGCTAGGTGAAAACCTTTGTATTTGATCCTCGTGACGACGGTATATGTTTTTAAAATAACCTACGGCTACATTCAATACACAGAAAAAACAACAAGTTACGAGTTTCATTCACCGTTTTATATTCTATGGTTACATTCCACATTTACGGAGTGAAGACGCGAATAACATTCAGAATCCAATTGAGATTTGTGGCGCCTGGAGCTGAAGTGAAAACGAACTGGATTCTTTGGGAATTTAAAAGGCGTATACTTGTTCATTTAACGTCAATATTTTCAATTTTTAAACATATCATAACCTTGCTTTTTTCTATTTCCGACTTCGGCGAAACTAAAAGAAATTCGAGCAAACTGCTATTACAAAATATATGTTTATTAATTTCTACCAATTATGAATCATAATTTTTTTGTTATAAAAAACAGAATAATTGTTCTTATTGACTTGTGTAATATCGATTAAATGCCAATTTTTTTTTAAACCTAAATTTAACTTTCAACGGGCGCGCAGTTATTTTAATCGGCAACCGTCGTTTCTATTGAATATTTTAGAGATTTAGAAAACGAATCAATAAAGAAAAAATTATTTATTTTACCTAAAAATACTATCTTTTGATTAGGAAGCTATTTTTTGACAATAATTGTACTTAATTAAATTGAAATTATAAAGTCACAGTTTAACAAGAGCAAGTAATAAGAAATACAGGAGTTTTATCATCTGTCTGTGTTTATTTCTTTATTCTAAATTTAATTATATATAGACACACCATTTTTGGATTAAAAAAAATAGTAATTTGGAGAATTTATACATAAAGTAAAATCAAAATTATAAAATCAAAAAGTTTGGTGAATCCAAGAAATAAGATAATTATAACTTATATCTAGCGCCTGAAACAAAAGCTATTTATGCGCCTCAGGGCACATTTATAAGGGCAAAATATAGTTACTTGCATGCGTAATGAACTTCTGACAGGCTACTGGAAATAATAAATACATGTGATGAGACCAAAAATATTTTACCCGACGCGACCGCTTAAAAATTACAAAATTGCTTTGACTTAAAATAATTAAAATAAGTCAAAATTCATTTTTAATCAAATTATTTCGCTCTGGGGAAATACTAAAGTTATATTTAAATGATCTTAAACTGAAATATAATTTGAAAACTAATTTAATTAAGACTTCAAGCTTTATCCCTTAATTAGTATTTACAATAACGAATTTATTACTTATCAAGTTACAGTTAAGGTTTAAGAAATTATCAATAATATATGTAACTTCAATTTATGTGTCATATATACAAGAAAATTGTAAATGATTTTACAGTTACATTACTTATTGATTAATAATGATTTTCTCACGAATTATGTAGATTATTTAAATTTTAATTAATATAATTCTCAGAAGAATTAGTTTTAAATACAGTTAAAATATAAAAAAAAAACCTTTTCATACTTATAAGTAAAAAAATATTTGTTTTCGTAATAATAAATTTAACCTTTTATTGAAGTAAAATAACATTATAACAATTAATTATTTTTGGCATATTGATATTTTCCCTACAACCGAAATATAATAACTTTCGATGAAGGAATGTCCAAACTACATAATCGGTAATTACAAAAAGAAAAAACCGAAAACAGTGTTCAACAAGTGTAAATAAGAAAAGGCGTGAAATTAAAAAAGTCCAAGTCAGCAATAGATTGATTGATTTTAGTAAAAGCATTTAAAATACGCGTGAGTTCTCGATTAAAAATCAAAAGGTTAGATAAATAAACGTGAAGAATATGGGAAGACACATCACGAACATATGTTATCTACTAACTTGTTACACATCTCTTAAATGTTGCTTATTGTATTCGTATTATTGTTTGTTTTGTGGTTGGTAACATTGTTAATTTGACAGATAATAGTTTTTTCATTCAAGGTTACAAAAACTAATTTATTTTATAGTTTATTACTTACTATTATTAGTAAGCGAGAAAGTTATAAGGTTTTTTTATTATCAAAAAGTCTCTTATCAATAAAACCTAGTTACCAATTTTCTTCTTTTTTACTCCTTACTAACCAANTAATATTATAAATAATTTTGAAATAAAAATGAAAAATACAAATATAATTTGAGGCTTAAACAAAAATACCTTAATGATAAAAGATAAAATTATATTGCAAAAAACAATTGAATGATAATTAAATTTCTATAATCTAATATAATTAAAATAATCTATAAATTGATAATGAATATTATGATAACAACAATTACAATTTTTTGTCAAATTTGTTTAATAATTTAAAAAAAAAAATCATCTCTTTAATTTTTTTAATCTTTAAGCGGGCGCGCAAACATTGAAATCACGCATATCCATAAAGATCTTTGAAATTGAAAATTTTTGGGACTTAGAAAACCAATTATTAAAAAACTTTTTTGTTTCTTATACCTAGATACATTATCTTTAGATAAGAAAACAATTTGTTGACAAAAATTATACTCAATTCCAAAATAAAATCAAAATTATAAAATCAAAGTTTGACAAAGCCAAATAATAAGATACAATAGTTTTATCATCTGTCTGTGTTTATCTCTTCATTTTAAGTTTAATTACACAAAGACACATTTTTTTTTGATAATTTGCTAACACAAATTTTATTTATGTGTTAAGTGAAGTCGATCCGACCCCTCACGACCGCTTGAAAATACAATTACACTCAACTAGTTGGAACTATTTATAAAACATATAACATTTACATATATTTAATTATAATTAATAATATATAAATAACAGGAGGTAAAAGTGAGGTTAATAATATATATTCTCATTTTTTACCTTCGTTTTTCTTAAATCATCTATTTTTTCCAATTTAAACAATCTTGTAATTGCAATTTTCATTCACAATTATCCTCAATAATTATATTTAATTCAACAAATAACATTAATGAAATAATGATTCCGCAATTATACATGATAACATATAAAGTCTGAATCACCAAAAAATAACATATCCTGTTAAAGCTTGATATTACATCACATAGTTATTACATCGTTTTTATTCGCCTTAAAAAGGCAAAAAACATGAACGATGATAATACACATCAATATGTAAATGCTTCTAATAATATAGTAATATAATTTTGTCGCATTTAAAAACTACATATACTTATTTATAATATATTTTTCGCAATCATTTTATACATATGAAGTAAGCTAACTAGGTTACCTAAAGTGTAAAGAAATTTGATTTTATATCACGTTTTCAAATATATTATTCATGTTGTATACCTTGACATACTAAATATCTATTCTATATTTAATATTTACTTTAATTAAGTTTATTTTGATAGAAAAGTAAAATTCATTGTCATGGCTAATTAATTTTACTAAATTAGGTTTTGTTTTTCATTTTTAATATTTATTTGAACTAGATTTTCAACAATGTTTGTAAACATTAAGTTTGGTTTAATTATTAGAACATTACAAACATAATATTGTTTTAAATTTGTGAAACTGTAATTGAATATTTAAATAAGTCTAAGGTTGAGTATTTTTTAGCGTCTTTATCAATTTAATTTATAAAAAACTTTTGGAATAACTGAAAGGTCTTTACACATGATAGAAAAATCATATTTTAATCTTGAATTAAATGCTTATACTAATATAGCATATAGTAGAATAGTTTTAGTAATTCTTTTATCATTAATTGCATATGTATAGGCACTGCTAAGTAGCAGCACCCCCATTTTCACTAAATATTATCAAAAATTAATAAATATATTCAATTTAATGAAGTTTTTTTCTTTATATTTGAGCTTTAAATAATACTTAAGCTTTATGTCAGTAAGTTTTCTTCTAGCTCATGAAAAAATTTTGTTTCATAGTTTTAGCGACGCGGAGTTTCCACATGCGCATATATTTGCGACATAAAGCGCTACCACTGTCATTTACGCAGTGCTGTCTCTGCTGTGGTAGGTTGAGGTAGTGTTTCTTTTTAATTCAGGATATGTAAGTTTGTATATAAATTTCTTTTTATTTATTTAAACAATTGCTAAATATTTACACCACTATTAATTTTGCCTCAAGCGGTATTATTTCCTTTTGATATAAAAGTTTTGTATCTAACTTCCTTATTTTTAAATGTTTCATAATACTACGATTTTACAGTTTTTAGTTGAATAAAGATCCATTTTCTGGTAGTTTGCTATGCTTAAAATAGAGTTGTATAATGAAAAATAGTAGAATAATATCAATAATTCTAATTGTAAGTTGTAGTATAAGCTCTTATATATGTATTTAAGACAAAGTCTTGTATCGAATTATTTTTAGATATATTACTACTATTTTGCTGTTGTTTTAGATGTTCATATAATAATATCATGTTAATATATTATACTACCAATCTAAAGTTTTCAAGAAGGATTATTTTAGTATTTTGTATTGCTTAAAATAGTTTTTTATATCAAAATAAATAGTATAAAAACGTTATAAAGTCTTGGGATATAAATATCGCTTTCTTTTAACATATTTCTTTTATTTTTAGGTATATTACAGCACTGTCATACTACAGTTCCTAGAGAAGTTAATTTAAATTTTTTACTTTGCTTAAAAAAGCGTTTTAAAACTTTGAAATATAAATGTTGATATGTTCTAACATATTTATTTATTTTTTAGGTATATTATACCACTGCAATTCTACAAATTTAGAGAAGGATATTTTTAATTCATTGGAATATTGGAAATAACGATTTAGAATAAGAAATAATAGAATCATAGTATAATTTTATGAAATAAAAATTTTTCAATCTTGTTTTATATTTATTTAATTTCTTAGATAAACTACAACTCTTCCATTCTACAGATTTTAGAAAAGTCCATTTATATGCATCGGAAAATAATAATAATGTAAATAATTGCAAAAATATTAAAGTTTAGGTTGTTAATTAAACTCTTCTTATAATTTTTGGGGTTTCCATTTATTGGTTGCTTGCATCTCCCAACATGGCGTTGTATAACCATAAATGGTAGATTATATGATAGATATTTTATTTAAATATCTTTCATTCATATATAAATCATTAGGTAGTTAATTTTATTTAATTTTTTTTTTTTTTGATAATTTGAAATTAAAACATAAAAATAAATGATTATTTTGGTTTTTTTGAGGAATTTTATTTTTTTATCGTCTTTTATAATAAATAGTTAAACTAAAATTTTATAAATCTAAAATAATAATTTCGAAAGAAAATCTGAAATATTAATTTAACTTCTTACTTTGCCATATTTTCTTTTCTTCAAAAGTTATGCACAAGTTAAAAGAACTTTATGATTAGAATTTATATCTTAAAATATTAATAAATTTAAAAGTAGATCTGAAAAAGATACAACCACATAATATTTTTAAATATATTTATAGTAAGAACGAAGAAAAAGTTTGAATAATTTTTAAATAAAAATAATTTTATTCATACAAAATATAAATAACAAAACTGCTCCCAAGTATTTATCTAAACAAAAATCTGCCCCGAAGATAAAACATTATTTTGTACCACTCCTAATTAAACAACAATAATAAATTGACATAAAATTTCATAATTAATTTATTAAAATAGATAACGTCTCAATATAAGGTCATATAAACATGCAATTCAAATCGAAAAACACGTATAATTGATTTCAAATACAAAATACAGATGTTTTTAAAATATACAAAGATTAATAACAAGGAAAAACTGTCAATAAAATCTTTTTCTAACACTATCAAAACTTTTTAATTTTAATTAAGAAAGTTTATATAAATATAATTTTAGGAGCGGTCAAATCCTGTATATCAGTTGAATATATATTTGTGATATGTATTTAAATTAACATTAATCTGATTGTTATCGATTTATTGGCAATTCATTGGCAAATTTCGTTTTTCTCCTCTAGGGTAAAGATAAATTATTGATATATAACCTGCATAATAATTTTAACAATAGACAACAATGTACAATATTTATTCTCATACTTTCTCAATACGTTTTTTTTTTTTATTTCAGTGAATATGCTTTCTATATTGACAGGGTATTGATTAAGGTGAAATCTATTTATAGTATTTGATAATAAAATTATTGCTCATTAAGTCATTAACACAATCATTTTACTTTCTTTATAAAGTTGTTATTTTTTAATGTTATATATTGTAGTATTTATGGATTATATTATAATTTATGAGTTAGTTACTTTGTCATTTAATTCAAATGTATACAAGGTATCTTGGGAGTATTTGGTTTCAAATTAAAATCTTCATAAAAAATTGCAAATTACTTATTGAAACGTCTTTTTTTTTTAATTTAATATAAAAAGTAATTTTTGGAACAATTTCACAAATAAATATAAAAATTATTACAGAATCTATATTGTTTCTAGAAATAAATTTTGAAACCTATTCATTATAAACTTTTTGTTTATTCTAAAAAAATATTGAATTTCGTTTTGAAGTATTTTGAAATAATAATAATTCTTTATTTTACTTTTTGTCTAAAAATATTTAAATAAATGATTAACTGATTAGGGAGTTAGTTAAAGTTGCATTTTTATTAGAAAATAGACAAATATATAAATAAATTAGAGTTAGAAAAATTATCGACCATAAAAACTTTTTATATTTTTGAAGCTAGTGGTATAAAAATTGAAATACTAATACAATAATTTAAAATATATTTAAAACAAACCAAATAATTCTAATTTACATTAATAATATAAGGCCTTATGCATCTCTTTTAATACCATTAAAAATTATTTTTTAACTTAAAGCAGCCATTTTGAAGAAAATAACGCTTCCTATGTATCTTCCTAGTTTTATATAGGAAATAAAATAATAATTAAATAAAACATTCCATATATACAACAAATATAAAGTGCAAAGTATATTATTAAAATAATTGAACATTATTATAATTATTATCGAATTTAATATTATTCACTTCCGTATGTTTCTGGTTGATTAGCCCACCCATCTTGATTAGAAACTACTTTTAATAACTTTTAATTAGGCTTACTTTCAATAAGATGTTACTTACATTAGTTTTTTACCGCTACACATCCTAAAGACTTCTTCAGGTTCATCAAAATAACTACGTAACCACAGTCATATAATATAATAATTATAATAAATATCATTGGTAATGTTTATAATCTTAGGATCATCATATGAAGTACATATTTTTACTAGTACTTGACAGAAGATCGATTAAGGGCCGAAGAATAGGTTAAAAACCCTTTTCAAAATTAAAAATCGTTTAAAGACCACTTAAAGTCGATTAAAGTCAGAATTATTCAAAAAAAATTATCAATATCTTAAAATAATTTCTAGTTTTTTAAAAACTGATTCAGAAAAAGACAGATCTCAATTTTAAATACTCAATTTTTATTTAAATCGTTTAGATTTTAATAGTAAATGAGATGAGATGCCTGATATTGTGTTCGAAACTAATAGAATTAGTCAAAATACAAATTCATTTATAGATAAAAGTTAAAATTACAAGTCGTATGTTTTCTTTTTAATGACATAGTTAAAAGGTATGAAATGCCAGCCTTAGTGTTGTTAAAAGAACCAATTCCATTTATTGAAAAGCAATAGGAAGAAGAAAAAGAAGAAGTAAAAAAAAAGAAAATAGATAAATAGCAAAAAGTCCAGTTGTAGTAACCACGGCAGTACAGCAAAGTAATGTCAGTAATGCAGTACATTAAGCAAAATAAGTGCCAAATACAAGTGATCAAAATACCACAGTCATGTTCGCGACAACATAATGAGCATTAGTGAGTGTTCGGTGTTGTATGGTCTGATTTCCGTATCATAGTTTCGAGTTAATAAACCGTTGCCCTGTTGCTCCGTTGCTTTGGATTTAAGTACTTTAACCACAGCAACAGCGATCAGCCTTAGCCTGTTGTTGATATTGGCGCGACCGCGTGTCCCTATGCTTATGCCTGCGAATAGTACACAGCACCATCAGTAAGAGCTGCCCACGGCGCGACGGGTCACTGAACCAAACCACAATTCTGTCTTCTCTTCACTGTCTTCCACGATAACTTGATCGTCTCTTGGTGCTCATGCGAATTCAACATATACAAATATTCATAAATTTATCTACAATTACAATTTCAATCAAGTTATCATCTCATTAACAAACATTTCTCTACAAAACAACATAAATCTTCCGCCATTTTTCCACCATTTTGTTGCTTATTTCACCAAATATTAAATTACTAATTTGACTTCAAATATTAAAGTATAATTACATATTAATACATCGTTTTGAGTATAGTTTGAAAAGAGTCGGACAAGCTTTTTTGAAAAGTTGTAGTTTAACAAAATCGCAAAAACAAAATAAAAATTTAACATTAATTCAGAAATACCAAAACTTGATCTCAAACTCAAAGTCGGACAAATTGATTATTCTCTACATAAATAAAGGAATTTTCAAAATAAATACTTAGTGGATAGGATACTTTGCTTCCGCGCGGTTTCAAGTCTCTTTGGCATTAATTCTACAAGTTTTTACAAAAATACAGCTCATTTATCTCTCATTCTCTTTATTAGTTATTTTTCGGGGTGTTTTTCTTATAATTCAGTCTGAATACCATTCTTTCCATAAATGCTCGATAATATTTAAATTTGGGGACTGTCTAGGTGTTATTAGCGCTTTAAGACAATTATATAGAGGCTATTCATTAGTAACCAAAGATGCATATTTTGTAACATTAGCCTTTTAAATTAGAAAACAGTCCAAAATATTTTATTTTAATTTGTATTTTTTATCAAATTTAGAAATATATAATTTTAATCACTGTGTTCACAATTAAATGTAAATTTCTTACCCCTAGAGCTGATTTATTATTTCAATTAATGGTTTAAGGAATTAAAATGATAAAAAAAAAATATTTGATAAAGTGGAATTACTCGTAACGTATTGGTAAATAGTTGACAGATATAAAAATAAATTATTCTATTTTAGAATTAAATAACTATAGACAACTAGGAATATAACAACAAACTATAGAATATAAGTTTTGTTTTACTTAAAAGTAATTATGACATTAAATTATCTAGTCTAAAAATTAGAACAAAACAATTGATTTACTATATAATAATATTGTATAAATAACATTTAACACTAATAATTTAACTTGCAGAACATATTACCGGAAATAACTTCATTAAAACTAATTTAAAACAGTTTAACAAATAAATAATAAATATACAATACAAATAATCAGAGAAAGTAAAGCAATAATTCAAAGAATCTTACAAAAAACACATGTAAATTGAAAGTATTTACTTATAAATCATCAAAATAAATCCGAAAGTAAAATTAAATCAAAACTAATTTGATTAGTCAAACAATCAAACAATAACAAATAAAAACTCAAACAATATAAACGTAAAAATTTCTCCGTAAAGGAAAATAAAATATTATCAGGAAATTCATTCTTTTAAATCATAACATAGTTAACTAGATATTTTATTATTATATTATTAAAGCTTATGTCATTCATAAATAAAAGTAAATAATGTTTTGTTCTAATATAAGTTACACATATACATATATGTATGAATATGAATACAATGTTGTTTATCCTTGAATAATTCTTAATTAAAATGTTTATATACATATATACTTAGTACTTTCACTTGTGACAAAATTCCGTATACTTTTAAAAATTAATTTAATTTTTTTAAACGTGATTATTATGTTTAACATAATGTGAGAATTTTTTTTATATTATTGGACAATTTCAAATGAAATATGTTTATGGGACATTGTTGGTTCAAATTTATTTCGTTATTAATTATACGCAATCTTATATTTGTAATGATATGTTAATTTTATAGTTTTATAAATTGAATAATTATAAAGTTTCTACATAGAAAATTATTTTGGTTCTAGTTCTTAGTTTGACTTAGTTTAGACTTTGAAACTTTTATATACAGGTGTCCCAAAAGGGTAAAAAATTAAACGTTCGAAAATCGTGTTTACAAAGAATTATAAGGAAGCATTTGCATCTTAAACCTTACAAAATTGAGTTTGTGCAAGAATTAAAACCAACAGACCATCTTCAACGATTAAATTTTGCGATTGAAATGTTCGAGAAGTTTCCAAACTTCAGAAATACCTCGACCCTTTTGGGACACTTTGTATTTCAAATTTTAACCATTACTTAAGATAGTAGTAGATGCAGGATTATTAGTATATTGTAATTTTCAGTTTTTGTACTGAATTTGAATTGCATTATTAAAAATTTATCTAATTGTAAGATAAAAACCAAACTACAAAGATTTCTTCAACATTACAAAGTTATATTATAGATTTACATACAAAAATGCTTTTAAGTTTATCATAGCTAAACAATAAAATTAAAATGCTGATAAGGTGGAAAAAGCTCTCGATTTTAGGAGCCCCGGAAAGCAGACCCAGTGATTTTAAAAATTTAGAAATAAATTTGAACTAAGAAGTAATGTAATAAGTTATTGAAATTTTAAAATTTAGTGTACCTAAAATAAATATATTTAAATTTTAAACAATCGTAAAATATGGTATCATCTTCAAGAAGGTTAAAGGATAGTTGGCCAATCCTGATTATACATAATATAAAGATTGCTTTAAAGAAGACTTCACCACAAAAGTATAAATATTCTCAATAATATACAAAATGCCCTTTTATTAATTATAAATTTCATTTCCGTTTTTTTTTTTTGAGAATAGTCCATATTTGAACAAAAAAAAAAAGATAAAAATTATGTATTAATATAGAATAAGGCGTAAATACATTTTACGGTAAAAAAATCTTTTGCAAATTGCAAAATGAAAGTTCGTTTAGCAGATAACATAAAATTTTTTGAATATTAAAATTATTTTAAATAATTAAGCAAATAAATTTTACCTAAAACATTACAATTATTTCAATAAATAATAATGTCTTATAGATACAATAATAGATCGATACTTATGGCTTATTTTTTTGTCTAATATCATTAAAATAATCAAATGCTCAAATTAACTATTTTAATATTGAAGATATATATTTAAAATATAAATTTATCTTCATTACAGAAAAAAATATATACATTAAATTATAGCGTTATTAAATCCATTATAATCCCTTAGTAAAAGCACATTAAAGATGATTTCAGCACCTTATAAGCAATTGAAACAAAAAAATCTATTCTTTCATTCCATCTATCGAAATATTTTTTCCACCGCAAGATTACTTAAATCAGATTATAGTTTTTATAAAGACTAAAGGTATAAAAAAATTGACAAGAAAGACATGATATTAAAATATTAAAGTAATATTATTTAATAAGCCAATGAACTTAACAGTTATATTTCTTTAACATTGAATGATGATAAAAAAATATTTGGCCAGTGATGAACCTTATAAAAACTTGTGTCAAAAATGTAAATATTTAAAAATCACTTGAAAGGTGATTAACGTTTCTAATATTTTTTCTTATGTTTAAATAACTTTATCGCTAATTTATTCTAGAAAATTTTTACCTGTATCAAAATATTTCTGCAATAAATATTTTACATGTAAGATCATAAATAATATTGTAATAACTATAATTTACTTAAATTAAATGAATTAAATGAATTTGATTATTATTTTTAATATATATTTTTGATATTATAATGTTTACAAATTTGAAATTTTGCTCGAAGGAAAACATACGTCCTAAAGAAATGGGACTTTGTATTTTTTGTCTTAAATAGCAAGTATTTTAACGAAACCTGGTCCTAATTAATAAAAAGACCCTTCCATGAAATTTAACTAACGAAATCCCTTTAAATTTATTGAAGAATAATAAATTTAATCTACTGAGGCTAAAGGTAACGAAATCTGTTTTTGAGATTCTTAAATTTCCTTAAACCATAAATAATTTAATAATTCTCTTCTAAAGTTTTTAAAACTAATGAAGTTCTTTAAAAATAATTGAGGCTTTAAACATTTTAACTTCTGGGTCTTATAAATAAAAAATAATCATTAAGATTTTTTAAATCTTTTGCAGAAACCAAAAAATTATGCATTTAACTTGTTGAATTAATGAATTAAAAATAAATCTTATTAGAAATTTCAGACCTATCTAANCCATCATCATACTTTCTTATTTTTTATACCTAAAATTTCTCTAAATGAAATTCTATTAAAAAATGAGGTTTTAGATATGTAGCTCACTTATTCCAATGAGTATGAAACATTTATTAAAATTTACTAAGCTATCAAAATTCTTTAAGAAGACCCTTGGACATCAGGTTTTATGTATATTTGTCCAAATCAATATAACTCGGTTTAATGGATAAAGAAATAAATTTTCTTAGAAGGACTAACAGATTTAAAACATTTTACCTCAGTTCTACTTAATATATTTGTAATTTCTCAATCTCACAAAGTTTTTTCGAGAGATCTGAATCCCTAGGCACTGTTTTTGTAGCTCCATTTATGTTCTAAATATCATCTTTACTAAGCTTAATAGACAAATAAATTAATCTTAAGATCATCTAATTATTAAACCCATTCATCCAATAATCTAAATCACAAAAAATACAATCAGCAATTATTAAAATTTCCCTAATACGGAGCTGCGTTGCACGTACACCTAACAAACCAATTCAGTTAACCATAAAAATTACAGTAATTTTTAACGATAATCTAATACAAATCTAGATACTTTCAGTGATAAATTATTTATTTAAATTATACCGTTAAGTAATTGTTAAATAGATACATGAATATATATATATATATATATTAATATTACAAGTTGATCTTTACTCTGTTTGGCTAGGTAGGTAGATAAACAGTAAACTTTTGCATATTTTAATATTTTGCCTTTAACTATAATTTATCCATAAGTATTAATTGTTATTAACAATTATTTTATCATTTTTATTTAAATAAAAACCAGTTGTTTTTCAGAAAAGTATTTACATATAATAATAGTAAAATTGTTGACTAATACTCTTCAAACTCCTGTAATTAATAACAAGAAGATTTTACGTAGATAACCTGAAAACTTGCCTTTATAAAACCGACTACAGATAAAATAACCAAGTAAATATTATATATGGAAGAAGCAAGATATATAACCATATATATTTCTAGGAAAATATTTCCAACTTCTTTGAAAACCACGATAGGTTTTGTAGATATGCAGAGTTACCAACTTAGCAATATCTGAATACACAAATACCGTTAGGTTTCTGACAGTTGTCAGAGAATTTAATGCGTGATAAGAACACGACAAATATCTATAAAGCTACTGAAGATTATTACTCTGTACAACTAAGCGTTTTCTTTATGAAATTATTATCTCGCGAGTAATTAATTTATATTTTACGGTTTATATAAAAATTATTCCAGATATATTAGCTACATATGATTGCACCATTCATGCAAATATCATTGCGATATCATGACAGATATTTTGTTTACGATTTAGTTAGATATTCTCACTGTCGTTTGTTATAATGTCTATTGTGCATTATAACTCATGAGAAGATTGCAATATAGAAATGTTGTTACTATGTTTTGCAATTTTGTTACATATTCCGTAGTTACGCATTACTAATGAGATTTGTAATCTTAATTTAATATTCATTTTATAATTTACAGTTCATCTTGTTACATTTTTTTATAAATTTAATTTTAATTTTATATTTCACATCATTTTTATTGAAGTTCTCAAACGAAAAAGTACA
>NEEE01001621.1:98825-111050 GCA_002278615.1 Pogonus chalceus
TTATTAAACAGTTTATTATTTGGCCGTAATCAATACAACAATTTTGAGTTTATTTAAACGTAATAAATACTTGAAATAAGTAAATAACAGATATTATCTAAATTAAATAGTTAAGGAAAATATTTTTCTGTTGGCAACAAAACGATAAACAGCAATAAAATTAATTTTATTAATATGTTTCATTTAATATTATTTTAAAACAAAAAGGGATCCATTTTATAATTCAAAGTTAATAAATACTTTAAATATATTTAGTATTACAAACAATTAGTAAAAAAAAGTTGCAATTTTAAACTTAATTCAACAAATAATTTTATTTTTAAAATATAATTAAAATATACTAGTAGAATTCAACTCTCTTAAATATTTGACTGAAATGGTTTAAATAGTAGAATATAATTTTACCTGCTTGATTCAATAGCATAACTACTAGGGCTTGTAGTGATAGTATCATTTTCCGATAATACATACTGATCATCCGTTAATAAATAAGCTCCCTGTGGACAATTTTGAGTCCATTTTTTCTCTCCGTTTGGACACTTTTTATTAATAAAAACATTATTATTAGGATCCGGACAGCAAGTATTTCTTTCTGCCGATGTTAGCAAAATTAAATACAATGAATTGATCACAAACACTAAAATTCTCATTTCAATTTTCATATTTATATTTTATCACAAAATATTCGTCAATTATTTCACCGATAAAGAATGATCACTTATTTCATACTAATAATAATATCTGATTACTTATTACTAATTTATAATTTAGAACGAAACTGATAGTAACTTAATTGTATGATAGACAACGCTAAAATGATATTTCATTAAACTACATTACATTTTAAATACTTATCTTGAAACGTATTTGTGTTTTTTTGTTATTTCAATAATTACACTGAATATTATTATTTAATATTGTATTTCCTTATTCAACTGAAATAATTTAAATTCATAAAATAAACAAAGTTAAGAAATTTTTAGGAATTATATTTATTTGTATAATGATTTATTGAAAAAATAAGGATATAAGCTTAAAATATATTTTTTTCTACTGTCCCACTTTGCGCTGACAAAAGAGAGCGCAAAATACCTACTTTGTATAGCGACTTTAGAAAAATAACTATTTTCTATCGATTCTTATTTCATATCTGCTGTGGTATATCTATACTCAATTGTTTTTTTTTTTTTTTTTTTTTTTTTAACCTGAAAAATATTCCCATTTCAATTTATACTTTAATTCCAATTTATTTTGATTTAAATTGTTAAAACATTTTTAGAAATGCTTATATACATCTTGAAACACATATTAATAATGAAATATAATAGTTAACATTAGCAATATGTTTTTATAATCAATGAAATCGATACATTATTAGTTTAAAAAAAATATTTGCTCTAAATAAAGTTCAATGCATTTTATTTATAGTATGTCCATTATGAAGCTGCGTCACTTATTTATATATTCTAGATTCATTTATTATTTTGCTAATTAATATTGTTTACAAATAAAATGACATATACAAATTAATTTAATACGCATGAAAATAATCATTAAACATATGACTAATTAATTCTTTTTAATATGTTCCGACAAATGATTATTTCTGTTTTATGACGTTAATATTAAATTCAAATTGAAAATATTTTTGTTTTATGTTTTAAAAACATAGCTAAGTATTTTATTTTAAAATATGAATATGAGATAATTAAACGGATAGAGATATCAATATAAAAATTTTAATAATTAAAACTGGTAGTGGGCGAAAATTTAATTTAATTAATCTGATTATTCAACTTAGCTACCTGGAGTTTTATTGAATTCGTATTCATTTGTAGAGTAGACGTTGCTCGGATAGGTCGAGTTTAAAGGTGCTCAATCTTTTTTTTTATTTAACATATTTTATTTTTTAATTTTTGGTGCTGAGTGCTTCGTCTGTTTTGTCAATAATAGAAATCAATAATAAATAATTTAATAGAATTTTTATCAAAATTATAAATAATAATTTATCAAAATTATAAATAATAGTTTCCATGTAACACGAAGCGAAAATGGCGACAGCCTCCATATTTTCTTTATTTTTTGTATTTAAAAACTCTATTTTTCGCGTTAACTGCTTTTTATAAGCTTTTCAATTATTTCTTGATTTATTTTTAATTTTTTTCCAGCGTCTGTCATCAATTTTAAAAAAAATTGTTTTACTTTACTCTTTGATGTTTTAACTATTTTAATCAGACTTTAACTTATCTTTACGAGATAATTACCAGTTTATAAATAGTCTTAACTGGTTTTAACATGGTCCTTAATCGATTTTTAATTTCTATTAACTGTATTTAAACTAAACCAACGTTTAATTGTCTATCATCATTTTTTTTTTTAACTTGGTTTAGCTTAATCCGTTGGTCTTTTAACCATTTTAATAGGACTTTAACTTATCCTCAAGCAATTAGTACCGGTCTTTAATCTGTTGTAACTTGGTTTTTAATCGATTTTTAATTTGTATTAACTATATTTAAATTAATCAAACGTTTTTTAATACTATAAGAAACAAAATATTTTTGTATGCAGTTTTTTAAGTTGCATTATTGCGAAAATTGATTGTCGTCAAACAAAATTAAATATTGATAATATCAATTTGTTTATGGCAGAAATATTTATTTTAAATAACATGTGAACAAATTTTTTGTCAATATTTATAGAACCATATCACCATATGATTTTTTTACAGAGAATTTATTTATTTATAAAATAAGTTTTTTATTCTACGAAAAATGCATATCATGGTTTTAGTATTAATGCAACGAAAATTTATGAATGAAGTAATTAAAATGAGGTTTTATATAAATGTATAAAAAATTAAAATTAATAATAATTATTTTATTTAAGTCTGTTAATTATTTATAATATACATATTTTTTAAAGTCATATATTAACTTAAAAATTAATAAAATGGCACTATTTACACCCCAATAAATTTTATTGTCTTT
This sequence comes from Pogonus chalceus, assembly GCA_002278615.1. Taxonomy (NCBI): domain Eukaryota; kingdom Metazoa; phylum Arthropoda; class Insecta; order Coleoptera; family Carabidae; genus Pogonus; species Pogonus chalceus. Next base: position 101,813 of record NEEE01001621.1, read on the forward strand.
AAAGTATAAATATTAAACGTCAGTAACATTTAAAAATATATTTAAAAAAATACAATAGCAATTAAGGGGCAATACTATTTTATAATAAGATCTATAGTTATTATAATCACATCAAATTTTGATTACAAATATTATATTTCGAGATAAACATATATAAATACATACACTTATTTAAGTATATATCTAAACTTAAATAATTCACAAACATACATTGTCTTATAAGTAAAGCAATATGAGTATTATTATATTTAAATCATGGTACTTGGTTATTTTGTTCATTATTTTCTGATATTATTGTTATTTCATCTACATCATCTTGTAATTCTTCACAATCTTCATCTGGCATTGTTGCCCATTCGTTTGGTAGTCTTCGACATCTTCGTGCTAAATCTCGGCGAACTCTTTTTCGGAATACAACTAATAAAAAGAATATTATTAAACCTTGAAGGCTGTTGATGTAATCCGTTACAATCCTGAAATTTATAAACATGCCATATTATTATTTATCTACCTTTTTAAAGGTTATGTAAAATATAAACATAGCTGGGTAATTTAAAATATTTTGACACAAAAATACACATTTTTGGCAAAGCAAAAATATTGAAACTGATTTTCTGTTTTAAAAATATTTTTAGCACAACGGACAATTTAATTAGTAATTTTCTCATAATATATAGCTTTGGATTTAGTTTATTTTCTCTAAATATATATTTTATTTTTTCTTAACTCTTTATCGGTAAATTTTTGATTCTCTCATCTTTAAAGTTATCGTTTACTTATGTATACCGTTGAAGTCTTCGAAAAATTAAGTATTTCGTTACTATTTTTCTTTTTTTGCAATAGAAAATTACTAAAAATTATTCATTTTCTGATATATTTGAATTATTTTAGTGATTTGAAAAGAANTAAAAATTATTCACTCTCTGATATATTTGACTTATTTTAGTGATTTGAAAAGAATTTATTTATCAAAATTAAACACTTCTATTCAACGTTAAAATAATTTTGAATCGCCCGAAACTTCATGTTAACTTCAATTTATGAACTGTTTAAAAAGATAAACTTAAAATGTATTCTAAATATTTTATCAGTCTTTTAGGCCTTTTGTACAAGCAAAACATTTTAGATAATGGTTTTATGATTAATCAAGAATATTTGTGTTTTCTTTCCGAGTCAAATTGAAGCTTTTATCAACATGCATTATAGTTTTGAAGTGTATTTTTTTGTTTTATGTAACCACATTTTGATATTATTATAAATTTAAGACTCAAGGTTTTAATATTGTTGCTATTGCAAATGCGTACATATTACTCATTATCAAAAGTTAAATTTAAACTCGACGCAAAAAAATTATCAATAGTAGATTCAAAAATATGCAACTTCAGTTAGATGATAATTTTAAAATGATTTTATCTCCTTATCTTATTTCTTATTATAAAGTTTTCCGAAAGCTTAAAATTAAATTTACAGGAAAATTTGTAATTTCGACAAAATTATTTGAAAATGAAGCATCAGTCAAGTCATCATATTTATTAGGAATTTTAACTACTTCTTATTAAAAAATGAAATAACAATTACAATATTATTTTATTTTATTCATTTATCTTATCGAATTAATCATTGATTATAATCGAGTAATACCACAAAATTAAGTAGAGCGCTTGACGCCTTTCTATTCTTAACAATGATATCTTATATATTATCTTTATCAGATGATTATATTTTCTTATATTATTGACGTAAATATTGTTTTCAGAAACTTATATGTTAAAATATCTTTTTTATAACCTTAATATTTATTTTACTCTTACTTGTTGACTGTTGCGGAAACTAAAGTATATTTATAAATAAACAAACAGATTTTTTTAAGGATCTGATTGGCTTTAAACTTTAAATAAAGCTACTTATTGGATAATTTTACTTTTTAAAACCCCAGGAATATAATAGTTTTATAATTATTTCAGTAATTTAAAAAGAATTTACGTAAATACAAAGTCACAATGTGAATTAATTACATACAATGAATGATAAGTTACTTTAATCGTATAAAAATATTAAACAATAACGCAATAAATATTGTTTTTCTGAATAATACAGCGTATAAATACATTTAATCAATTAAATTAATAAAATTGCAAAATTTAAGGACAAAATTTCTATTTTTTATATAGAATCTCAATGACCTCATTTAGTCTCGACCTTGTCCCGCAAAAATTATCTTTGATATTTTTTAAAAAGCATATGATACGCTTGAGAGAACGATTTTTTTACATATGTATGTATGAATCAGTCTGTTTTATATATTAAATTGTTTTTAACATTTTATTATAATATACTTACCAAAGATAGTAACCTTCAAGGAAAAGAACCTCTGACATTGGTTCAAATATCCAGCATAAACCCATTATGAGAAATAATTTTAAGTAAAGACAAAACCTGAAATAAAATTATATTATTTTAATATTTTATCGTTATTTCGAAATGTATTATACTTAAATAAAATTTATATTTTATCTCAATTAAATACTTGATTTGATTTTTACATTTTGATATGGAAAAATGTGAAGTTATTAAAATAAAATAAATTCTTAACCTTAACAAAGGTACTTAAAAGTTATTCACCTTGTTAGGGTCAATTATGAATTAAAGCTAATAAAAATTACATACTTAAATTTATGTGAACGATGCTTAATATTTGTGACATATTTGTTTTGTTCGTATAATTTCAAAGCTGTTGACAAAAACATTATAATATTTAGGATAATTAGAATAAATACTGGTCCATAGAAAAATGTTCGTACTGCAATTCGATCTAAAAAGAAATTAAAATTATTTATATGCACATTATGTATTTTTTTAAAGAATATACTTTATTTGTTTATATAGAAATGTTATTAAAATTAAAATATTCAAAAATTTGAAATCTTAGTTTCTTTATGTGATAAATTTTATTTTGTTTATTTATTTATTTTATTTGTTTTTTATTAAAAATGAAAATATTAATTAAATAAATGAATTAATAAGTTTACAACAATTTTTTTTAAGCACTGATATAACGACCGTCGTTTATTACACTATTATTATTACCATATTCCGTCGTAATAAGCGGTTTCTACTGTATATTTATTGATATTTCGTAAGTTTTGTTCCAAAATTAGTTTAATTACAGTTCATATTCTAAATTATTATCAATAATTAACATTTATAGCTTTGTAAATATATAAAAAAAGTTTTATTATATTTTCTCTTCTACGCAACTATTATGTAATAAAAAAAATTATATTTTAGATTTAAAATCGTTTACAAAACTTAATATCTTTAAAGTTGAAGAATTTATTTTCTGCTAAAATTGAAATTTATTTAATATTCTGTTTGATGCTATATATTATTTTAATTATGATTGTTTTAAATTAAACTAATGTATCAATTAGAAATAATTTCCGGTAAAACAAAGATTTCTAATTGAAAATTCTGAATAAATAAATATTAAAAATATAGGCTTATTTAAAATATTCTTTGTAATAATAATTTTATTGTCTGTTAGTTGAAGAAAATGTGTTTATGCGTATTAAGTCATTGTATTAATTAAAAAAAAAAAAATATTATATTAGTCACTAATTGATATACAATTAACTTAGCATATATGAATGAATCAGAATAATACCTTCAAACCAGCAACTAACAATACCAAAAGAGGGTTTAATATGACTGCCATCAAGAAAATGACATAAAAATAAAGCACATAAAAATATGATTGGTCCTCCCCAGCCATACGCATTATATAAAATAAATGCAAATTTTTTATTCGATAATAATTTCGGACGGCTGTAAATTAAAAATTAAATAAATACATTTTACGATCAATAAAATTAAAAATAACATCCACTTACACAACCGATCGCCACATATTAAAAGATACCACGTTTAACCAGAAAAATACGCACATGAACCAGAAATATAAAAGTGATGCTGAAACATTTCAAATTTTATAGTTTGTTTATTGAATTTCATTTATGCGGTATTTATTTACCTAAAGCGAAGCATACTATAGGTGTATTTACATCTACTGGATTTTGTACTATTGCGAGGAATAAAAATGCCATTAGCAAACTGAATAATGTAAACATCATGCATTTTCCCTGGAAATCATTTAGAATAAATTTTATTATAACAAAATAACAAAATACCAGGTGTGAAATTTTGTTTAAGTATTGATTATAAATTGACTAAAAACTGGTCAAAGTTTAGAGCAATTAAAACTAGTTTAAATATCGATTAAAAATTAAACAAATATTAGTATAAGACCAAAATTCGTTAAGTAATGAATCAGTTCTAAACAAAGTCAGTTAAAGACCTATTTAAAAACGTTTAAATATTGATTTTATTGATCGAAATCTAAACAAGAACCAATTAAAGATAATGATTTGATCGGTTCAGAACAAAGTCGATTACAGATCGTTTAAGTGTTGATTACAAATTATACAAATATTAGTATAATACCAAATTAATACTAGTAATGTAGCGATTTTAAATGCAAAAGACCTATTAAAAAACGTTTAAATATTGATTACTGATTGATTATCATTTGAACAATTTAGAAAAAGTTGAACTGATTAAACAAAGTATAGTCTAAGACCAAATAAAGACAAGTAATGAAATGATTCTAAACAAACTAAGTTAAAGACTGATTAAAGAAACGTTAAAATATTGATTATTTATTAATCATAATCTATAAAAGGATCAAATAAGGACCATCTGCGAATTGGTACTAAACAGTGTCGGTTAAAGATCTATTAACAATTGTTCCATGCATCAGTTACAAACTGAGTAAAGATTTCTAAGTAAAATGTCGACAATATTTTCATAAAAAGTAATTATTATAAACAAAGTTTAAATTACCCTTATATTGTAAAAATATTAAGGATAACTATTAATAAATAAAAATCGTAGTAATTTTTAATGCAAAACAATTTTTAAAATGCTTCCGAGATTGTGTCATCACGATTAATAAAATACGGAAAATTTGGAAGCCTTGAAATTTAATTTGAAATCATTTGATCTACATTTGTACTTAATGAACCATTAAGTATGAACATTGCAACAAGAAAAATTTTAATTAGTTAAAAATTATTCGTTAATTATTCAAATTTATATTTTATCTATTGTATATATTTCATTTGAATTGTAGAATAAAAAATAATAATAATAAGAAAAGTTGAATTTTACCTGGAGATCTCTTAAATTTGGTAGAATTAAATAAACAGTTAAAGTCAGTATAAGACATATCACAGATATACTACTACATATAATCCGTGCTAAATAATTCATTGGTCCTGAATCTTCTGATTCTTCGCTTGAAAAACAAACCATTGCAACTTTCATGTTTTCTTCTATTCCTAGACAATACCTAAAAACAGTTTTACCTTATTCTAACAAAATATAATATCAGCTTCAGGGGTAGAAAATTTGTATTTTATTGAGAACTCAGTGAGTGTAATGAAGTATTTAAAATATCCCAGTTAAAATTAGACATTTTGGACCGCCTTTTATATTACCAAGATAACGATTTAAACAGTACCAAAATTTAAATTTTACCGAGAATTTTTGAGATACATTGGGAAGAAAAGTAACAATTAGACAGAGTTCTTATAAAGTAACCCTGAAAACTGATCTTACAAGAAGAATATGGGAAAATTAAGCTCAATTTTTGTTAAAAAAAATTACTTATATTGAGAATTATCAATTTGTCCGACTTTGAGTGTGAGATTGAATTTTGTTATTTGGGAATCAATGTTGAATTTTTATTTTGTTATTCCGATTTTGGAAATATATTTTTATAACTTTAACAAACCTTTTGAGTAATTAAAAAAATATATAATCAAGTATAAATTGTTTGCTCTACATAACAAAATATGNATCTAACAAAAAAATTTCATTTTATTGAGAACTCAGTGAGTGTAATGAAATATTTACAATTTTTTTAAAATATCCCAGTTAAAATTAGACATTTTGAACCGCCTTTTATTTTACCAAAATAACGATTCAAAATACACATTCTTGGTTACAAAAAAAGATACTTTAAGATTTCCGAAAAGTGATAAAAACACTTGGGCAGTCCAAAAATTTAAATGTTTCCGAGCATTTTTGGGATACATTAGGAAGAAAAATGACAATTAGACAAAGTTCTTATAAAAATGCCCTGAAAACTGATCTTACAGGAAGAATATGAGAAAATTAAGTTCAATTTTTATTAAAAAAACTTATGGAATCAAAATTATTTATATTAAGAATTATCAATTTGTCCGACTTTGAGTGTGAGATTGAATTTTGTTATTTGGGAATCAATGTTGAATTTTTATTTTGTTATTCCGATTTTGGAAATATATTTTTATAACTTTAACAAACCATTTGAGTAATTAAAAAAATATATAATCAAGTATAAATTGTTTGCTCTACATAACAAAATATGTGTAAAACTTTAATTTATCTTACAAAAAGAAAGTTAGGAAGTGTTCAAGTTGCCTTAATAGATAAGATTCTAGAAAACTGCAATTTGAACCAAATTTCCAAATTCTTAAAATATTTAGTAAAACATTAAAAAAATATATTACTTGTCTTTTGGAATGATTGGATATCCAGCTTCTAGTAATATAATAGAATCATCATAGGTCATATTGAATTCATCATTCGTTATTATATATGCTCCATATGGGCATGCATGTTTCGGCCATTGTTTTTTTCCATTTGAGCAATTGCGATACTCAATTTCTGCATTATCTGGACAACATTCATTTGGCATGGCACTTACATACCATACCAAACATGATAAGATTATGAATATTCTCATTTTCCTGTAAAATAAGCAAATTTTACTATCATAAACTCAACGCTAATTTAATTGTAATGTATGCAAGAGTGTTAGCTGTATTTTTTTATGTATATTTATTTTATAATATATGAAGTTTGTTTGTTTAATTGTTGTAAGTTACTACAAATATTTTATTTGAAACACTTACAATACACTTTGCGTAAGTTGTCCAAAAAGGAACAATAATGAACAAAGATATTATTCATAACTTTATATGTACAACAAGAACGTATGGACTTGTAAGGGAGTTGAATCAAATATTTCATTTATGTTTCATCGAGTTAAAATAAATAATAAACAAATATAATTTATTCAAAACAACAGGTTTCAAAACTAACAATTAATTGTAAGATTTATCTTTACCTGTACCTGTATCTCAAATGAATTTTTTTGATTGATTATATATTTGATAAATATTAGAGAATTAAGTTTAAAAAAAAAAACAATTATTGAATTAAATTCAATTTTACAGATCTTTCAAATTTCTTTTCAATAAAATGTTACAAAATTAAATAAGTTTCAGAGGTAATCCAACTTAAAATTGAAGTTTATTTGCAAAATGGATCAAATATTTTAGCTAATAATGTACAAAGCGGTGCAAATTTTTTAATTTAATTATCAGAATTTCACTTAAGAGCTATAATATCTTGCATGAGTTACTTGTAAACAATTTTTCGGTATTTTCAAAATATCTTTTTAAATGATTTAATTAAAAATGTATTTAATAACATTTTGATTTCTAAGTAATCACAAGTTCCAACATATTTTAAAATAATAATAATAAATGATTGTTGATATAAATAAAACACTATAATTAATTAACATATCTAANTATTAATTAATTGCAATAAATCTGGTATGTAAAGTATTTTATTTCAGTCACATGTATATTTAAATAAGGAAATCATAAATAAAATTGTTATTAAAATTTTATTATGACCATTGAAATATATTGTTACAATTAAGATAAACACAAAATTTATAACATTAAACAAAATGTTTTAAAAACAAAATGAAAATTATTTAAAATGTATCATTCTTTTGATATTTCGTTAAATATAAATATTTTAAAGTTTTTATTTGAAATTATTAAATCATTATTTTTATACATAAAGTAACCAAACAGGTTTGTTTTAATAAAAGAAAAAAATATTTATATGACATTAAAGAAAAATAATTTTTATTTCACATAAAATAAACTTGGGAAATATACAAAATTTGACAGGTTTTTCAAACAAATATTTATTTAAAATGAATTGCTTTCGAATTTTTCTATTTGGTTTATTGAAAATAAAAAAAAAAATATATAAAGAATTTTAATACATATAATTTGAATACAATAGATTATTTACATACATAAAAATACAGGTATAATTTTTTATACACATTCCAATTAAAAATATATTGGATGGTTGAATTTAGAATCTTTATAAATATGTTGTTTATAACTTAAAATTCAAATATATTGTTAACCATTGAAATAATATCACTTACAATTGTTATAAAATTTATTCCAATAACACAAAAGCAAAACACATCACTATGTACAGCTACAACAAATGTTTATTACATTGATCATTGAAATTTATACCGTAACACTTAACATTACCGCGGTAAAAATCCGACTGTTCTTATACAACTAAAGTTCGCGAGATATACAACCATTTGCAACAGAATATTGTATACCACTTTTCACTTCTTATGAGTAATGGTATAAAATTTTTATTAGTAAACTCTGGTTTTAGTTATTTCATTTTTTAACTTTATATATCTCTAAATGCGTAATATTTCCAGATAAATAATATTCCGAAACGGATTTAAATTTTATCATCAATTTACATTTGTTAGTCAATAAAAATGTTAATTATTATTTTCTATTTTTGGCAGTTCCGTTATTCTATTTGTTTAGTTAATTTTCAAAGTTAAAAAGTAGGAAAAGAGTATTTGTAGTAGCAGCAATTCGAACGATCAGGGTTCAAATATTTGAGTGCTATTTATATTTTAACATTTAAAACTAATATAAGACAATTTATGAACTTTTGTTTTGTTAAACTTCAAAGAAATATTTAAAAGTTTCATTGTTTCATTAGTTAATATTTATCTTAAATTTATTTGTTTTAGATAATTACATAGAAATTTTATACATATTTAAAATATTTCTACTATTTTCGATTGTTTTCGTTATCAAAAAATTCGAAATAATTTATATAATATATGTACATAACCACACATTTGGTAGTAAAAGATAAAAAATAACTTATCAAAAAAAACAAAAAATAGTATATTTACGTATTTGGTAGAAAATAAAAGTAGTTTATAATATTCAATTAATCAGTTGGTTTACATAAAAGATATTTAACCGCAAAAAAA
>NEEE01001621.1:111179-124688 GCA_002278615.1 Pogonus chalceus
TAAACAAAATTTTTTGTTCAAAAAACTAGATTAACGAAAATCAATCACTCTTAAGCCCTAAAGAGGTCGATTTAGTTAAATTTTTTACATTAATTATAAAGCATATTTTGGTTCAATGCTATTTAATTAAAAAGACAACTTTATATATTTTATTTAATTCATAAATTTATTCTAAAAATATTGGATAAAAGGTTTGTTGCAAAGGTCGTCTTAAATTTTATTATAATAAATATGGGTAATTCCAAAAAATTTTATGTTAATTTACATAAAAAGTCACAAATATTTATAATTAAATGATAAAAAAAGTAATATTTTTAATTTATTAACATATTTTTAAAATAAATAATAAAGTAAACACAAAAAATATTTACCTATTTGCAACATGATTTTTCTTTTTAATAATTTATAATTTCAAAAATATTTAATATAATCAATTTTTTTTATAATCAAAATCATAAATTAATTATTAAGATAATGTTAAAATTTCTAATTATTTTTAAAATTTAGATAAACTATCTTTATAACAACATAACATGTTTTTTTCTTTTCTTCTTAAATTAATTAAATTATCATTTAATTACATTTTATGTAATTAATATTTTAATTAATAATTTATTCATTTTTTTTAAGTTAACGATGGAGTAGAAAAATATTTATAATTATATGATTAAAATATCTTTTAATACATATTATTTGGTTTTATTTCAAGTAATTTTTGATAAAGATTTTGGTGAATTGCGTTTGAAGATCAAATACAAGAATTAGTTTATTATATTTTAAATAATTAACAGACATCTAGCGTTCTAGTTTCAATAATTTTAATTACAAATTATCTGCGCAACTATTAAAAAAATCTGCATTTACTGTATATTTATATATAATAATTTAAAAACATTTTTTATTGCGCGTATCTTAATGTCATTTAATTATTATTCATTCATAAATTATTTATTTTAACATCTATAAATTTATAAACTTAAGATTGTTTTCTTATAGAAAAAATACTTTCGTATTTTAGTTTCCTAGTAATTACAATTTACAATTGCCAGACGATTATTATACAATATTTATTATTACTCATATTATACGTATTTCCGTTAATTATTGTTAACTATTTGATAAATAAATTGTGATTATTCTTTGATTTTAACAGTTATCTGTTAAATTTGATTAATCATCCATGAATTGTATTATTTACTTTTTTTTTAACTGACATTTCTTTCCGGTACGACGCAATTCTAGATTTTCCATTTACGTTGTTAAATATTTGTCTCTTTTTAAATGAAGTCATAGCGGTTAGTGTGGAAATATATTTCATTTTTTTTAACGTTATTATATTTGAAAAGTTTTTTAGTCAATGTATAAATTAAATATTTACATAAATGCTTTTTTTTTTTTTTATTTTACGGTCATGACACTCTATAATATTTCTAAAGCTAGAATTTGATTATACGATTATAGTCGTACATACTTAAATATAAATATGAATTAAATGAATTTGAAATATGTAAAATATTTAAATTCTTTAAATTTTACATTCTACTTTTACAAAGTATTTATTGTTTTATTATTTATTCTAATAAACAATTAATACAATATTTTATGAATTAAACGCAAGTATTTCCTTCCTCATTTCATAAATTCTAGAAAAATAATAAGCATTTTTTATAAAATGTTGAAATGAAAAATATACAAAAGAGATGACATGTTATTTGTTTTAACACATATTTAAATATTTTGTAGAAGAATCTATAGTTGGTAATCAAATGTCAATAAATATTAAACTTCTTTGATTATTTTAAATAATCATTTGTTTAATCTTTGAAATGTTAGGCTATTTTTGATAAAATTGACGTAGTTTATAAATAAAATTTGTTTATTTTATTTAGAATTTTAACGATTGTTTAAATATTTAATACGGATACATAATTGTTTTAGTAAAACTTTTATTAATATAAGAATTATTTTTATTGCTTACTTAAAATAGAATTTGTTTGTAAATTACCTTATCTTGAAGCAACAAAATTTTACTATGTTGAATATTATTTAAAGTTTTATATTAGTGCTGGGTATTAAAAAATTTCTTTTCATTCTTAAAGACCAGTTGTTTATTCGATCTTTTAACTGGTCTTTTGGTCCATTCTTTTCACAAGATATTAACGTCATGAATTATTAAAATCGTTTTTTAAATATATTTTTATAATTTGTTTTTAATTGATTATAAATCTTTCTTTTTATTGATCTTTATATAAATTTAATAATTTCTTATTAGTTTTTAATCAGTCTTTTGATCCTATTTTTAATCGATACTTCTTTTATTGTTTTTTTAAGAATTAGTATATACTATATGTTTGATTTTTATTTTAAAATCTTTTAATTGGAACTTTTTAACTTCAAATTTTATTTTACTTAAAAATTCTATATTTTATCATCATTATAACAATAATTCTCAGTTTTAGTTTTCTTATACTATAGTTTTCTTTGTAAATAATGTTTTTAGTCCTTTTTCCAGATATTATTTTATATCTTGAAGCAATGAAGTATAGTTTAACAAATTTTTTAATCCAAGGAAAATAATTAAAAATCGTTTATAGTCATTTTCTAAATTTAATTTAAATAAATGATTTAAAAATTGCATTTATCGGATTGATTGCAATTTTATAAACTTATTTATATAACATAATTTTGAAATTTGATGTAAAGAACATTTAGGTAACTGACATTCTTAACTTATAACAAAAATTATTTTTAAAATAGGAAAATGAAAAGTCTTCAACGAAAAAACAAAAATCTATTGAATTAATAGTTTAAAATAAAAAACTTATAAATAGTTATAGGAAATTTTGTAATTTACATTTGCGAACATGATATAAAGCCAAAATTTGCATAAAATAATTTATTTTTCTATTTAAAATCTATCAACACATGAAACTATCAATTTATATTAAGTATTTGTTATTATAAGTTATTAAATTAATTATACTTATATAAATTTAACTTAAAATATAAATAGATAAGTCTTTATTTGTTAATTCTTTATTTATAATTTATGATTCTAGTTACTAGACATGCTAAAATTTTACGCACGATTCGAAATTAGCGACGAAACTGGCGATCCACTGACAGACCATGATATGACACAGATTCATTACACGAAAATAACTGATTTACAGGTAAGTGATACATACTAAATTTTATTTTAAGTAAACATTGGACTAATTTTATTGTATCTTATTCTGTTGTCTATTTCCGTTCTTATTTATAAACATTATATCCGTTCTCGTTCATCTTTTTATAAACAATTAAATGTTAAATACTTTTATTTTTAGAAAGCAGCTTTTGCTAAATTTCCAGATTTAAGAAATTTTTCATTGGCTAATGTTGCTAGTGTTGATACACGCGATGCTTTATTGAAACATTTTAAAAATTTGAGGTTTGTTTTAATTTCATCTTTTGTATATTTTCATTACAAAGAGTTTATTGTTCTTTGCAGTCAAGACAAATTAAGATCAATAGCTCAATATTTAAATCTTGTACCATCGCAAGAGAATGAAAAAGAATTTGATTGGTGTAGACTTGATGAAGAGTTTTTACGGGAATTATTGGTATATTTATTTTATAAATTGTAACAAACAACAATAGAATAATACGAAATAAAAATATAGGATTATGTCTTTGAATTTTTTAACCGATTTTTAATTATTTAGAGCAATTTTTTTTGCAACATAAATTAAATTTGGGTCTAGAGAAAATATATTTACAGTAACATTTAATATTTATAAATGCATTACTCAGTAAATTATGAAATTATAATTAATTTTAATAATACCTTCCAAAATAAAAATGTTAATAAATTCATTTCCATTGTACCAGAAGCAAATGTTTCCTATAAAATTTATATTCAAAATTTCATTTTTGTACGTATTTCCATTTTTTATCATTTCGAAATTACTAATTTTTGATATGATTTAAGTCCATTATATTAATAATGATTCACAATTATAATTAAATCATCAGCTATAAATAATATTTTGTTTTGATATTGTTTAATTGTAAAGATCTTTAGACTTATTTAAGTCACGTAAAAATTTAGATTTACCTATTATATTTGGACACGTATTTATTATAGAATTAATAAACATTGTCCTCTCTTATCATTAAGATTCGTAGTCTGGTCAAAGATTTAGATAGCATTTATTTTACTATATTTTAGGATAAAAAATTTATAATTATTTATAATCCAACAGTATATTTCTTATTAATTCTACTGTTGTTTGTTTAAATACATAAATTATATACCAAAAAATTATATATGTAATTTTAATTAGATATCTCGCCATGAAAAACGTACATCCCAATTAGAGGCATTAAATGAAATGCCTCTGTACCCAACAGAAGATGTAATTTGGGATGAAAATGTTGTTCCAACTGCATATTTTTCTGGGGAAGGCTGTTTAGCTCTTCCTAAATTAAATTTGCAATTTCTTACGTTACATGATTATTTATTACGAAATTTTAATTTATTCAGACTTGAGTCTACTTGTAAGTACTTTTTATTTATTTTTAAATTGCTCTGAAAGGTATTTAGAACTAATCGTTGCATCCTTGAATACCTTGAGAAAAAACGGAAAAATATGTATTTTTAATTTCTTAGATAATTATTATTTATTATCTTTGTTTATATGCTATGTTTACATTTTATTTACAACAGAAGTATAAATAGTTTGCATGCATTTATTTATATATATATATTTTTTTTTTAATATTCGTCGAATTTGAGTACCAAATTTTATTTCAAGTATTATTAATATTTGATTGACATACATAAATACATTTAATTTGTTTCTCTACGAGGAAATACAATGAGTAATTGCGTTTTTTTTTTATAAATCTCAAGAATAGTAATAATTATAAATTGTTTTTTATAATTGTTCAAATTAGCTACATATTATCTTAATCAGACAAATATAAATATAACAAGTATTGTCTAAAATCATAATATACTTAATAATTTCAGATATACTTGTTTGTTTATTTAGATGACTGGAAAATTTAATTTTTCTTTATATTATTAAAAAACTTGCAATGCTGCAAAAGTTTTTATTATATTCCTGCAATAGTATCTTGTAAAAAAACTAGATCGATTGTTTATTATAAATTGTTTTTATCTTAAATATATTACGTAAATGAATCATGTAAAATTATTTACATTTTGCCATGAAAACAATTAGCTTTGTTGTTAACATTTCCTAGAACTTAAAACAGTTAAACTATAGTTTATCAAATGGGAAAAGAAAATTAAATAATACAATTTTTAGATGAAATACGTCAAGATATTGAAGACGCGGTTAGTAGATTATGTCCTTGGTAAGTCGAATAAAATAATATAAAATAAATAAATAAATTAAAATGAACAATAAAATGATAGGCGTGCCGAAGACGGAGGCGTATATTGGGGAGGTTGGGCAAGGATGGCTCAACCCATTTTATCTTTTGCGGTAGTTGAAGTAGCTAAACCAAATATCGGAGAAAAGCGTCCAAGCCGTGTTAGAGCCGACGTCACTGTTAATTTAAGCGTCAGACCAGAAATTAAAACCGAATGGGAAAATCTAAGGAAACATGATGTTTGTTTTCTTATTACCGTAAAACCTGTTAATTCTATTGGTACATAAATACTTTATTAATTCCTAAATTACGTTCATTAAAAATTATTTTATCGGAAGTAAAATTAGTAAAAAAACTTTTCTCCTAGGCACTAAATATGATTACAAACAGCCATTTATACCTCAAGTAGGTTTAACTTACGTACGTGGTTGCGAAGTAGAAGGAATGTTAGATACAAACGGTCGTGTTATTGAAGATGGGCCGGAACCCCGTCCTAGTTTACCGGGTGATCAAAGAACTTATCGAGTTTGGCTTGATTGTAATCAATACCGCGATGATATGAATAATGTTAACCAAGGCGATGAAGATGTTTATGAAACATTTAATATTCTTCTCCGTCGAAAACCGAAAGAAAATAATTTTAAAGCTGTTTTGGAAACAATTAGAGAATTAATGAACACAGAATGTGTTGTACCGGATTGGTTACATGATATTATTCTTGGGTATGGGGATCCAGGCGCGGCGCATTATTCTAGAATGCAGGATCAGATTAAAACTATGGATTTTAATGATACGTTTTTGGATATGGATCATTTAAGAGTTAGTTTTCCTGGATATGAAATTAAAGTTAAAACTGATGATCCTAGGAAATTAATACGACCTTTTCAGTAAGGAATTTTGAAATAATTTCCTTCGTCTTACATATTAAATGGATTTATTGTAGATTGACTTTTGAAGATGTTGGTTGTCCAGAAGGAGAAGAAAAAAAAGCTATTATTGTTGAACCTCATGTAATACCAAGTCGGGGTCCTTATATTTTTAATGAACCAAAAAAGTAAAACAATTATTTTTGTTTTAAAAAATGAATTTAAAAAAATATATTTTTATAGAAATACAATTCCTTTTACTCCAACACAAGTTGAAGCAATCCGTGCTGGAATGCAACCAGGATTAACATTAGTCGTAGGTCCTCCAGGAACTGGTAAAACTGACGTTGCAGTCCAAATTATTTCTAATTTATACCATAACTTCCCATCCCAACGCACTTTAATTGTCACTCATTCTAATCAAGCTCTTAATCAACTTTTTGAAAAAATCGTTGCATTAGATATTGATGAACGGCATCTTTTGCGTTTGGGTCATGGAGAAGAAGCTCTTGAAACTGAAAAAGATTTCAGCAGGTTTTAAACCAATTTAGTTTTAAAAAAAATATTTATTATAAACAATAATTTATTATAGATACGGTCGCGTAAATTATGTGCTAGCAAAGAGAATAGCGTTATTAAATGAAGTTCAAAGATTACAAGAATCATTAGATGTTCCTGGAGATGTTGCATATACTTGTGAAACTGCTGGTCATTTCTTTTTATATCAAGTTTTAGCAAGATGGGAAAAATTTATTAACTTAGTTAAACCAAAATCTGCAAAAGTATGTGCAATTTATATTATTCCTTTCAGCATTTGATTAAATTATAATATATTGTAGATTGTCCCAATTCAAGCTATTTGCGATGAATTTCCATTTCATAAATTTTTCGAAAATGCTCCTAAACCATTGTTTAAAGGAAAATCTTATGAAGATGATTTAGAAATTGCTGAAAGTTGTTTTAGGTATTTATTGGAATATATAATGAATATTCCAGATACATTATAAATTTATAAATTGTAGATATATCAAACAAATGTTTAGTGAATTAGAAGAATTCCGCGCTTTCGAGTTATTACGATCAGGTCTCGACAGATCAAAATATTTACTTGTAAAAGAAGCTAAAATTATAGCTATGACTTGTACTCATGCTGCATTAAAACGAAAAGAACTTGTAGATATGGGTTTTAAATATGATAATATCTTAATGGAAGAATCTGCACAAATCTTAGAAATAGAAACATTTATTCCTCTTTTATTACAAAACCCACAGGACGGTTATAATCGACTTAAACGTTGGATAATGATTGGTGATCATCATCAGTTACCTCCTGTTATTAAAAATATGGCGTTCCAGAAATATTCGAATATGGAACAATCATTATTTACGCGTTTAGTTAGATTAGGGGTACCCACTGTTGATTTAGACGGTCAAGGCAGAGCAAGGCCTAGGTATTTAAAAAAATATATTTATTGGAATTAATTTGAATAAAATGTTTAATATTTTTAGTATTTGCGATTTATATAAATGGCGCTATAAACAATTGGGAGATTTGCCTCATGTTAAAGTGTGGCATGAATATCAAATGGCGAATGCTGGTTTTCTTTATGATTTCCAACTTATTGATGTACAAGACTTCAATGGTGTAGGGGAATCTGAGCCTAGCCCATATTTCTATCAGGTATTTATACAATTTAGATTAAATAAACACAAATTAATATTTTTTTATAATAGAATTTAGCTGAAGCGGAATATTGCGTAGCTGTTTATATGTATATGCGTTTAATTGGATACCCAGCTCATAAAATATCTATTTTAACAACTTACAACGGCCAAAAGCACTTAATACGTGATGTTATTAATATAAGATGCGCGGAAAATCCATTAATAGGTCGACCTCATAAGGTAATAAAAAAATTGCAAAAGAAATAAAATAAACAATTAACTAAATATTTTATAGGTGACTACTGTTGATAAATATCAAGGTCAACAAAATGATTATATTTTACTTTCGTTAGTACGAACGAAAGCCGTTGGTCATTTAAGGGATGTAAGAAGATTAGTTGTAGCAATGTCTCGTGCCCGACTGGGATTATATGTATTTGCAAGAGCTTCGTTATTTCAAAATTGTTTTGAATTAACTCCGGCATTTAAACAAGTAAATTTTGTTATTAGTGCATTGTCGTTGGAGCAGTAAATATGCAATGACGTACTGGTACGTCTTCCAACGACAATGTACTTGTTTGCCGTATATGATTAGGATATATCTTAAATTGAATTATTTTTTAGTTAATGGCAAAACCATTACAACTTAAATTAGTCATGAACGAACTGTACCCTTCACAAAGACGCACAAATTCACTTCCAAGTTCAAAACCAATGGATGTTAAAGACATGCCAACGATGGCTAATTTCGTTTTCAACTATTATATGGAAAAAGTTAAAGTTATGAAAGAAGTTTACGATGTAAGATATATTTTCTTCAATGAAATTCGATCTAAAAAATTTAAAAATTACCTTTTAGCAACAAAAACAATGGGATGAACCAGGCTCATGTAAAGTGAAACCTCATGAATATTTTGTATCCACGCATCCAGGGGAAGATCGCGATACGGATAGCGAAGATGAGAGTGACAAACAAGATGAATCAGTTCAAATTCCCGTTCCAATTCAAGATGAGCCAATTGATGAGGAACCACAAAATTCTGTACCCACTGAACAAATTGATGCTCATGTTGAAGATATGAATGATAATGAAGATTCCAATGAAAATAATGGACGATCTACAGAAGATAATATAGCAGATGATGATGCCATGGGTGAAAATGAGCAGTAGAATTAAGTTTTAATTATTTTCCTTTTTTTTTTAATAAATGTAAAATCAATTTAAGAAGTATTTTTGAATTAAATACATAAAATTAGTTTTTAATTACCCTTTGAAATTCGAAGTTCCTGTCATTGTTTGACATAATATGTAAAACAAAGTTTGCTTTGAAAACAAATTGTTGTTTGCAAAATATTGTGTCAAAAATATTTCTGTTTTATAGCATGTAAATTCTTGTGACAAGCTTATTTGATAATCAATCTGGGGTATTATTTGAAGGGATAATAGTGACAAAAATTTCAGTGTGGATGATGGTGGTAAATTTTTAAATCTGGTGTCATACTCATGAGTTCACAAACAACCATTGAAACATAGATAAATGGCATCGCGCCTTAGTCCCCGTAACTCTGAGGTAAATGCCTTAGAACAACGGGGATACCTTATAGGTAAAAAAATTGGTCAGGGCTCCTATGCTACGGTGCACCTGGCTGATTATATAGACACAAATGGCCCGAAGAAAATGAACTTGGCCTGTAAAATATTCGACAAAGAGAAAGCTCCACGCGATTTCCTCGAAAAATTTTTCCCTCGTGAATTAGAAATTTTAACAAAAATTGAGAATCCCCATATTATTCAAGTTCATAGTATACTTCAAAGAGGACCGAGAGTTTTTATTTTTATGAGATACGCGGATAACGGTGATTTACTTGATTTCGTGAAAAAAAATGGTGTTGTACCAGAACAACAAGCGAAATTATGGTTTCGGCAAATGGCAAGTGGTCTTCAATATCTACATAGTAGGAATATTGCTCATCGTGATTTAAAATGTGAAAATATATTACTTTCACGTCGATACAATGTTAAATTAGCTGATTTCGGGTTCGCTCGTTTTTGTGTTGATGAAGATGGACGACGCGTATTAAGTCAAACATATTGTGGGTCAGCAGCATATGCTGCCCCTGAAGTAGTCAATGGCACACCATACAATCCAAAATTATCTGATGTATGGTCATTAGGTATTATTTTATTTATTATGTTAAATGCATCGATGCCTTTTGATGATTCAAATTTAAGAAAATTATTAAAAGACCAAACAACTCGAAACTGGACATTCCGATCACGAGTACGCGACACCGTTTCTAATGCTGCAAAAAGCTTAGTACGTCATATTTTAGAACCTGATATAACCTTACGTTTAACATTAGAACGTGTTATTGCACATGACTGGGTTAGAGTACGTAAAGATAGAACTTCATCATTAATTGGAAGATTAGTACATTCAGCGCCTCCCAGTCAACAACCGGCTCAAACTACAACTGGACGTTATTTAGCACCATCATACAGAGAAAATGATCAAGAAAATGGACCTATGCCCGGAGATCACCATAAACCTCCTGAAATCAAGAGAAGTAACACGGAAATCGCTTTAAAATTAGAGGAACTATAGAGTTTCAGTTTTAAAAAATAAAATTGCATACAGATTTCATGTAGCTAAATGCTATTTACCATTATAAATAAGAAAAATCATTTAAATTTTACATTATGTGTATTTTATCACCAGATTTTTATTTATATTTTACTATCAAAGATGTATTTGTTATATAAAAATTTAATTCATTTATTATGCATATAAATGAATTAGTAATTATTTATATATTTTTAATCGACACAGTTATTTTCTTTTGTCGAAAACATTAATAAATCGAATCATCCATTAATTATTTATTTATTTAAAATAGAAATATTGTATTAAAAAATAAGTTCTAATATTTTTAATTTAAATTGGCACACACTGAAAATCGGACAGCCTTTTTTTAATTATATTAATTACTTAAATCGTTCATTTAAATAATATATCAGATTCAGGTGTAAGAAATAGTGGGTAAAATTAAATGTTTATAAATTTAAAAAAATATATATTTTAAATTCAAATTAGAATTTTTTTTAATGTTCTACAAAAATTACGTTTCAAAATACACATAGCTTCACTATAATTGCCGAATAGTGCTAATAACACCTGGACAGTCCCTAAATTTAAATGTTATCGAGCATTTGCGGGATTTCTTGAGAAGAAAAATGGTAATTAGACAGAATTCCAATAAAGAAGCCCTGAAAAGTGACTTACAGGGACAGTAAAGAAAAGTTGAGATTTTGTAAAAAAAAAAAAAAGCTTGTTAAATTAAAACCAAGAAAACTTAAGGCCGTATGTAATCGATTTGTTATTTTTGAATATATATTTTTATTACTATAATTGCCCATTTTAGTAGTTAATTAAAAAACAAGAATAAAAATATATTACAAATTTTATTGAAACTACAATTTAAAAGAATATTTAAACGACTTTCAGTATTACAAAAACAAAAATACGTATATACAAAATTGAATTTATTAATTGTTTTTATTAAGTTATAACAAAATTATTAAAGTAAACTATAAAATTAACATTAAATTAAACAAAAAAAAAATTATGGATTTTCACATTGCACTCACGCATGCTCTGATCGTTCTATTGCAAAGATCGCTATTGCTTGGCAAAAAGTTGTCAAAGTTGTTTTGTTTGATAACACCAATACGTAGTACTTATTTTATACAATCATCTACGAAAATGTTTTCAATATACTTTCTAGAAAAGTTTGCATTCCAAGTTGAAAGTACAAATACACTTCAAGATATAAGAAATGAAATTAAAAACCGCTTGGTACGTGATATAAAATACAATACAAATATCCAGGTTATGTTTCTAAGAACTGAACATATTTGTTCTTATAGGGTTTACCAGAAGAAATATATCGTATGGAACAAAACGGAAAACTTCTTACAAATGAAAAACAACTGTTATTAGAACCAAACATAATCCGTGTAACTTTAGTAATAAAGGGAGGTAAAGGTGGGTTTGGGTCTATGCTTAGAGCTATTGGAGCACAAATAGAAAAAACAACAAATAGAGAAGCGTGTAGAGATTTAAGCGGTAGACGTCTTCGAGATATAAATGAAGAAAAACGTTTAAAAACATGGATTGCACAACAAGTTGAACGTGAAAAAGAAGCAGAAGATCGCAGACAGAAAAAATTAGAACGTTTAGTTAGAACACCTAAACACGAATTCCAAGATGAAACTTATGAAAAAGAACGATCAGCATTACCCGAAAAAGTTGAAGATGCTTTGGAACAAGGTTTAAAAGCATCTTCATCTATGGGTAATAAACGTAAAATTGACGACAAAATTAAACAAAAGAAAAAACCTAAATTATGGTTGGGTTCCGATGAAGAATTAAGTTCTTCGTCAGATTTAGATTCTGAAAATGAAGAAACTAATGAAACAGAACAGAAAACTGAAAGTAATGAAGAAGATACTTCAGAAAATAAATCTGAAATTACTGAAATTGAAGAAACTCAAGAAATAATTTCACCTAGTACAGAAATTGAAATAAAAACCTAAAAATCTTTAAATTAATTTTATTTTATTTATAATTACATTTATAACCTAATTTTTGACATAAATAAAGTATATTATTAAATGTGAAAAAAAAAAGCCAACGTATATTATGAATTAAAATATTCTTGTTTAATTTTTATTTTTTGATGATGCATGTTAGTAGATATCGGTATCTTTTTAACACCATTTAAGCATATTAATTAAGTCGCGTAGCATATATAACAATAGCGTTACTTTTGGTTTATAACTGTTTAATATTTGTAAGATGTTTCTTGATGAATCATAAGAAATTTTGGTGTTGTCACAAATAATATTTTCTTCTTCAGACATAAATATTTAACATAAATGAAAGAATCTGCTGTTGGTTCTCGGTGAAAAATATAGAAAATGTTTTTATAATTAAAAATAAAGCTAAAATTAATAAATGAATTTGAAATATTTTAATTAAAACACAGCATTCGATTTTGTTTCAAAATTAAATTATTTTTATACGCATTCCGGTCTTTTTTAAGATGTTATTAATACCCCAAAAGACATAGATATTTAAATTTGAAGCCGAATGATTTATTTTAATTAATTAGTGAAGTCTGCATTTAAAATTTTTACAATTCAAAATTTGAATAAATAACTTTTAAATAAAATTTTCAAAATATGTGCATCTCAAGTTTTACACCATTTTCAGAAATAAGTACATATAAAGACGAAATACTCATTAAATAGTTTATTTAAATTAATAATTAAAAGTAGTTAAACTTTAATTACTTAAAATTAGTTCAAAATTTGAAGTCTAAATTAATCCAAATACATTTTTCATGTTTTTAAAATATTTATTAATAATATTTTATATTTTTCACAAAATAAGCAGCTTTTGTTTACATGTAGAAAATAAAAAAATATTAAAATTTTATTTTACAATTATTTCTAAGTTGATTGGCTGAATCAGCTTTTACTATTTAAAAAAATTAGCAAAGAAATATATAATTTTTTTTAACATATAAT
>NEEE01001623.1:5392-16662 GCA_002278615.1 Pogonus chalceus
AAGGCCTTATAAAAAATAGTAAATATAAACAACTTGTAAATTTTATAGGTCTATCATCCAGAGAAAAAGGCTTTCTTTCGAATGGTCAATAGTTGATGTTTATCAAAATGCAAAAAATTTATTTTCCAAACAATGAAAATATTTCTTTTATTAAAGGTTGGAGGCCACACACGACTATTGTTGCTGAATCAATCAACAATATGCAAACCATTGAATTATAAAGAATTGGATTTCTACCAGAACATACCCAGAGAAATTCAAATGTTTGTACCCAAATATAAAGGTAAGAAATAATTATTCATGTTTTTATATAAATAAATAAATTCATCATCTATTACACCATTTAATCAGGTGACATTTAACTTTTCAATAAGTCTTCATTCTATCATTTTTTATTATTTTTCGTATTATTGATAGTTTTTATCATCTATTTCTCTAGTTGATATCACATGTGTAAGTCTGTGATAAAATGTGATCATTTTTTTTAAGAATTTGCCTCTAGTTTTTAGCTATTTTCTGTGATTTCAGCTAGATTATATAATATTTTATTTATGTTTTAGTAGAATAACAAATGCCAGTTCATTACTTATTAAAAAAATATTTATATTTCTTCTTCTTATTATTACTATTATTACATTAAAATAATTTGTTTAATACTGATACTTAATATATTTCGATATGTATTTATAAGTATATAATTTTTATACATATTCTGATCTAATTGGAATAATAACATACTAAAACAAGTTTATACATGTTGTAACATGTTTTATAATAATTTTATAGGTTATTTAAAGTTAATAATGAAAATAATTGATATTTGTTAAATGTTTTGTCTTGTTTCGACTTGTTTATAAACATTTAATATAAAATGTATCAATGAATCGATGGTTTATTTTATAAATTCTGACTAATTACAAGGAAATGTATTTATTTTCAAACATAATAAATTATTAACTGACCTAACAAAAGACAATGTCAGTTGTAAAGTACGTCTTTCTATATTTCTGCCAAAATTTAAACTTATATAAATTTTATTAACGACTTAAAAGTCTCGCTAGTTATAATTAATACGTTAGAACTATGAAAAAAAAAAATATTAGAAATAACAAAAAATGTGTTTAAAATAACAAAAATATATTTTTGCTGGCAAATATTTAAAAAAATGATAATTCGAAATAAAAATTGACATCTGTAAGGTAGTATTCAACCTGTACCTTATGCCAGTTATTCGATCAGTGTTGCCAGACTTTTGCACCTGTTTCGTAAATATTTTGGCGCGATTCTGTTTTTAGTAAATATAACAAAATTAAACTTTGTAATACTTATCTTTAAATTAAATTCAAGTCTTCTATATATGCATCATATTAAATTAAAGTTAGATAATTTTAATTTTAGTTAAATTTGTATTTGACAATCATTATCAGAGAATTTAGTGAACATTTTAACTTTTAAGTAGTTAGAATAGTTTTTCCCGGAAATGAAGTAAGATTTCTATTGATTTTTTTTTTCAATTCTTCAAATGTAAAATTATTTTAATAAATTATTCCCAGGTTACTTGATTCATAAAAACAAACATAAATAAAGCTTCCCTCTAGCCGATAAGTATCTATACTGCAACAATAATTTTACGGCGGCCATGTTTTTAATTTTAAAGCTGAACTATCATAATGTACTAACGAAATAAGAAACAGCTTTAAAATATTTTAACTTTAAAGTATAAAAATTAGATATGTTTTTATCTAATATTATTATAGAATTTATAACATTTTTAATCATAAAATGATTTTATTTTGCGCAACTGTGCAGTATTATTATGCACTAGTGTGTAATAAGGTAATATGAAGTTTTTTTTTTATCAAATTAATTTACAGTATTACAGAAAATATATTCTGCAACACGTTTGGAATGGCTATTCTGTTTTGGTGGAACCGTAATACTCGAGATGAATTATGTCTCATTCCAAACTCGTTACAGAATATATTTTTCTCTAAAACTATTACGAAATTATAATTTTTGATTTTTTTTTTTATTATTCAGTTTTATTTTAATTCAACTAAATTTATAGTATTACAGAAAGTATATTCTGCAACATGTTTGGAATGTCTATTCTGAACTATGCTTCATTCCAAAGTTATTACAGAATTTAATGTATTCTAAAACTATTACGGAATTAGAATTTCTTTTTTTTAATTCAACTAAATTTATAGTATGTATTAGAGAAAATATATTCTGCAACATGTTTAGAATGACTATTGTGAAACATGCCCCATTCCAAACTAAAACAGAATATTCTATTCAGCTTTTAGTAAAAATATTTTCTGGAAATTATAATCTATTACAGATTATATTTGTAATTAAAATATTTCAAATAATTTAATTCTAAAACTGAATTATTATTGTGTACGAACGGAATAAAAATGTATCAAATTTTAATTTCAACTATAATAAAAATTTGATGAAAATTCTTTTAAAAGTTACATGAAAAATAGGCGGCTTTGCCAGAAACTGCATCATTTGTTTTTTATAATAGCTACATATATCTATTAGTTATTTTTCATTGTCTAATCTAACCTGTCAGTTAAAAAATAATTCTAAGGTAGTTATTTTTCATTGAAACAAGTTCAAATAACGGTTTTTAAATAAACGAAAAATGATTCTTTTATAATTAAAATGATTATATTTTACGAAAAATATAAATGGAACTTTTTAAGTTCAATATTTTTTCATTGACCGGCTATTTTTGGACATACGCCATCTGGCAATGACATTACAAACCACAAGCAGAAATTACTATATTTTACAATTAAAATTAATATACAGTTGTATCAGACATTTCTTAAAATTGTTATGAAATAAAATATTTAAGTCCACTTTCCAAATAACTCCAGACAGACTTTCTTTAAGCAATTGAATAATTATAGTTGACAAAAAAGAAAACATATATATAAGTTATAAACTTGTGCAATTCCACCTACAAATATTTTTGGTAATATTCCAATTGGCGTCATACAAATAAAACAATTGTTTTCAACAATGTTGTCAAATTACCCGAAGAATTATATACCAATGAAATAAATGTCGAAATAATTATTGTAAGTATTATTTCGAAAGTAGGTAACAGTATTAAACGAAAAATACTTAAAACCTGGCATTTGTTTATTTATATTTTTAAATTAATATTTTAAATGTAAGTTATAATATTTATATGTAATGTATTTTTTAAAATGTGGAATAAAAGTAATATACAGCAATTTTGCAATAAATATTATTATAGCGATGTATATAATTCGAATTTTTACGATTTTTTACCCGAAATAATCTGTTCGGAAATTACGAAAAATTCATTTATTTTTTTTTTATATATAATTCACTAATATTTACTGTGTTATTTCTATTTATCATTGCTTTTTATATTCCCTTTAATTTATTTACCTTCTCATAATTATTTGCTAGATAGTTTTTATAATTAATTTTAACATTCATAAATAAATAAAATTAACTGTTTTTTTTTTTTAAGTTTTTTTTCGTTCATTGTTTATTGTTTTATATTTGTATACACAAACTGCATGAATCTCAAAAGTTTTAGTTCGCAAAAGTAGGTCATAATAAATATAGAGAAAGTATTTCTAGAATTTTCGCTAAAATTTTGCAAGAAATAAATAACAATGTATCTCGAATCGGTTGTAATAAATAAAAATGTTTTAAATTAAAAGTGTTTTCAGGTAAGTATAAAATTCTGTACTACAAAAAACACTTAAAATTTATTTATTAAAGCATAAATTATTAAAATAAATATGTTCGATTGTATTTTGTTTTATAAATAATTGAAATTTTATTATTTCAAGGTTTACTTGATGGACATATTTATTTTAAATATATGCTTGTTCTTAGTTTTAATGTGAAAATTATTTATTATAGAAAATAATTTGATTTCAAGGTTTATAGTAAATAATATTAAAAATTTTCACATTAAATCTAGAAAAATAATTAACAAAAAATCGTGTTAAAATGTTTTTCAAAAAACAAATCGTTCAAAATTTAAATTCGTATAATACATATGGGTATTAAATATTTTCTTAAGACCCTGATAACATATTGGATGCTTTTAAAAGTGTCCACTAGATGGCAAAAAATTTCGTTTCCTTGTTGTATCAAGGAGAATGCCGAGCGAAGTGGGCTGACGCGCAAACTACAAACGAGAACCCCTCCCCACCACTAAACGCTGCCAATTGGCTGAGAAACAAAGAGTGGGGATAGCAACGGTCACCGCCCAGACCGCTCTAGCCAATCGGGTATTCGCACGTGGGTTTGTATGGCTCAAGTACTTCTGTCCTATACACTACACATCCGTTCTACCTGATTTTTGCTAATCAACAACGGTTGTAATTTTTCTATTTGTTCATAGATGGCATCAAACGTCATCTACTACAATTTTATAGGTTATGTTTTAAAGTTCTTGTAAATTTTTAGATTTTATTTAATTAAAAATAAAACAAAAATTAAAATTCAGAATAATATTATCCAATTAAGATAATTAATCTGAAGTTAACAGATGATGGCAAAATCACAAGAAATCATCTGTTAAAAATTAATTTTATATTTAAATTATCTTAAAAATCGAAATTCTAGATTTCATTCAAGCTTATCATTAATAATTGTGTGCACTAAAATATTTTATAAAATTTATATACATAGTTAGTTTCATTGAATCATATGCAGCTAAAATTGCTTGTGATGTTGTCATATCATGTAAAAATAACCACAATATTTTTGTTTATTCATTATAACCCTTCACTTTCCTAAAATCATCAAATTTAATTAGTTTATCATCAAAAGTTTTTATAATTTCACATTTATTAAAGTTATAAATTTGAAAGAAATTTATTTTTATAATTTAAATCAGTTTTTTTAGTTTTTTTTATAAATGTTAGGTTAAAACAAATTATAATTGAGAGAAAATAAACCAGTAAGTCTAACCCCATTTGATGATTGTTTCAGGAGTAATGCAGGCTACTCATTCCAGTGGTACCAAATGGGAGAAAAGATACAGCCCTAGTTTCCGAGATGAAAATACCAGATCTAAAGTTAATGGATCTAAAAGGAAACGAGACGATGTGCTAAAGTAAGGAGAGAATTATTTATATTTGTTTAAAAAAAAAACACGGGGGACGGTTGCTTATTACCATTTCAGGTAAAATGCGTCAACCTTTTTTTGGTTTTGAAGCATTTTATCTAACAATTTTTATAATTTTCTGAGGAAAATTCAATTGTTTTAAATTTCTGATCTAGTTACATATGCACATACTTTATAATATATTAATTTTACATCTAAGTAATCCCATTATTATTAATTTTATTACAGAGTTACCATCTGTCTAGTTATAAATTTTAAAATTTTATTACGGAAATAAATGCAATATTTGATTACATCATTTGTTTGTACATATTCTATTTTTATTGTAATCATAAAACTGAAACTGATTACTTGTTTTTGTAATTTATTGGATTTCATGTTACATAATTGCTTGATTTAATCAATAATTCAATAAAAAAATATTTAGCCGCTATCGTTATTTGATTGGGCGGATAATGCTACAAAGATAGCTTCGTTGAATGTTTTTTAATTTAATTTTTATTGAATTTTAAAATATTTTTTATATAATAGGCTCTTTTTACAATTGCATTTTTCGCAGAATTTATTAATAATTGCATGAGTTTTATGTGTGTATGAATCCATATTAATATTTAATAACAAAATCGTTAAATTTTCTAACATATTTGTATTTATGATGTAAATTTTTATTACAGAATGAAAATCCACCGAAATGGTAACCCCGCGGAAGTTTTAAAATCAATCTCTCAAGCAGATAATACCAACAAACAATATTTTCTTATGTTAGAAAATATAACCTCACATTATAGTAATCCATGCATATTAGATTTAAAAATGGGTACAAGGCAACATGGTGATGATGCCTCTGCCGAGAAAAAATCAAAACAAATAGCTAAATGTGCAGCGAGTACTTCCGCTTCACTAGGTGTGAGATTATGTGGAATGCAAGTATATCAAGCAAAATATGATCATTATATGAAGAGAGATAAATATTGGGGTAGAGGTTTAAATGAAGAGACCTTTAAAGAAGCACTACAACAATTCTTCCATAATGGTTACGTTCTAAGAAAATCTGTTATTCAAAAAGTTATTACAAAGTTAGAACAGTTAAGAAGAGTTATTGAAAAACAAAGTAGTTATAGATTTTATTCATGGTAAGTTTTATTATAATTTAACCTGAAATATTTGATTATTAATATTTTTTTTTGTTTTTCTTTGTTATAGTTCCCTATTAGTCGTTTATGAAGGTGCATGCAGTTCGACCACAGATTCCTGCTACTCCAGCTCTCTGACAACCGATTATTGTGATGCAGATGATTGTAGTCGAGAATTTGATACGGAACATCTTGGGAACCGGGAACCATGTTGCTACGATGCAGATATTAGTAATTCATCTGCTGATTTTAATATGACGCATGAAGAAGTTAACAAGGATTTACATCACAGAGGTATGTCTAATTTATTTCATATCATAAATTAATATTTTATTTATTATGATACACTTTTGTGTTTAACTACTCAAATTTGGGTAGTTTAGTTTAGAATTGCGCGCGCATATGATTTACCGCCATATTTTGTTCTATCTCTTTCTATTTTTGTTCAAAGCCTTCTAGAATATTAACTTTAAATTTTTTATTGATTCGCTCAATCGTTTGAAAATTATAGCAATTTTAGTTTTCATGAAATTTACACGTAGTCTTACGAAAAACATGTTTTTAATTTAGCAAAAAAAAAAAAGCCAAAAATGTTTAAAACTTTTCAAATGAGTACTTGAAATAATAAAGATTTGATAAATATAAATACTATCTAGCAGTTATCAAGTTCTATTACGAGAAATTAATAATTTAAAAAAAAAAATCATATTTATTAACACTCATTGCTAAAATTTAGCAACACGCCACGAAACAATATAATTGCTTAATCATTGTACGTTTACATGGTACTGCCCCGCGATCTGAAACGTTTTGTAAAGAAGTACCCAATATAAAGAACTGCATAAATAATTTTTCGATTAAAGTTACGACGTACTTCACATAATTTAGAAGTATGCCAACTAAACGTTAAGATGAAAATGAATAATAACGTATGTCGAAGTAAAATATCTGCTTATTATTATGTAATTTCATTGATTCGTGGCTTCGGGCTCCGACTATATATATTTATAGGCTTACCGCCATTTTGGACTTTATCTCTTTCTGTTTATCTATCTATTTCATAACAACTAACCTCAACATCAAAAATATAATTTAAATATTATTTTCTTTATTCTTCATTAAAATGAATAATTCATACATCATTTGTTCCCTAAACGTTTTCGTGGTGCAAATCTCATTAAAAGTCAGGGTCACATAGTTAAATTATACAGGTTCTCACATGTTTAATTAATACTTAATTAATTAATGTTTTAAATATTAATGTATATTATCACGTTTTTTTACCAAATATTTTAATAGCAACTGCTTTTTACTGCAATATTTATTAGAAATTTAAATTTATAAGATGTATTTATTTATTGTTACAGGTTTCGGTGAAGCAGCAGCCAGAGGAGCAAAGAACAATTTCTTTCCGATCTCAGAAGAAACAGTATTCCTAGATTCCCCTCCTAATATCCCAACAATAACCCGCTCCAGCCCCGTGGATAGTTGGATGTTATATAGTAACAGCAGTAGCGACGAATGTTCGTGTATGTCAAATCGATTTGTTGAACACAGTTCTACAGAAGACACATCAGATTTTGAACCATGCAGCCCTGTAAAC
Organism: Pogonus chalceus; assembly: GCA_002278615.1. Taxonomy (NCBI): domain Eukaryota; kingdom Metazoa; phylum Arthropoda; class Insecta; order Coleoptera; family Carabidae; genus Pogonus; species Pogonus chalceus. Next base: position 13,266 of record NEEE01001623.1, read on the forward strand.
GGAACTAACACATCGCGGCGAAATCATCAACTACAATTCGAAACAAGTGAATACGACGAGGATGAATTATCGTCAACTGTTTCACATATGAGTGTTAGTAAACGTCTTAAAGTCAAAGTAAAAGATACAAGACATTTGACAATACCAGGAACTTCGAATAATAGACGATGTGGAATAACTTCCCTTCCGCAAGTTGATATTCGAATGATTGATTTTGCTCATACATCTTTCGCAAAAAAATCTGGATCAAGTACTGGAACAATACATCAAGGACCTGACTGTGGTTTCCTAACGGGATTGGATAGCCTAAAACGATTGCTTTTAGAAATTATAGAAGAAACTAAATAATGAGTTAAAAATTTGTTGTTTTATTATATTTTGTTCATTTTTAGAGGTTATATTCACTTTAATTTATTAACAATTAATTAGATCTACTAATAACGTATACAATAATGTTAATGAAATTAAAATGGACATAATCTTATTATACTAATCAAAATATTTGATAAAAATGACTAAAACATCTGTATATTACAGGTGAATTATATATTTTATTAACTGAACAATTAATACAGGTATTTATTTCTTCAAAATATTTCAATTTGAGGAGATAAATCGTTAAAATTTTCTGTTAATTTTGTTTTATTATTTGAATGAAATATATTATCGTTTAAAAAAATAATAAAAATGTAACTTCTAACAAAAAAGTGCATTTATTAATTAAAAATTTGAAAAAAATAAACATAATATATTTCATATTGTGTCATATCAATTGACACGTTCCATATATAAACTGTGGTAAAGCGGCATTTTCTCTGTATTTAATTATGATTTAACCAAAATGGTTATTTAAAAAAAAAGCAAAAAACAAACGGTATTAAATACCAAGTAAAATCGTATTTTCAGAGCAATCAAAAATTTGCGTCAACTATCAGAAATAAAATTTCTGATTTAAAGCAATTCGAAGTCTTAAAATGAATTTTTAATAAAATAACTGTTAAAAATTCATTTTATTGCACAAATAATACGGCCATGATATGTTTAAACACGTTTGGTTTTGTCACAGGCTGACAATCAAACTCTGCTGTTATTCTGTGTTCGACAGATAATAAATCGTTCATTGTTTTAAATTTCAGTATAATACAAGCAAATAATTTAATATATTATAACATAAAAGTATTTAATTTCATTAGATTATCATCATTTTAGATTTATCATTGACCATAAATGTTTTTTGAATAACTGAAATTTAAAACAATTATTTATTTTCAAAGTAACTTAACAGTATTCATGTACAAATATAATTAATTAAGGTATTTTTATTTAGTTATCTGTCTGTAGAATATATGAATGAAACCATTTTTGACTGACAGTCAGTTTAGTAATGTTGTTTTACAGTGTACTTGTTAGAATTTTTTTGTATTGGTGTGGTTCTCTTTGATATAGAAATGAGAAAAAGAGGAAAATTTTATTTAAATTGCGTTATTTTACTAATGTAAGCTATTAAATTATTTTTATATTTTATATTATTAAGATTATTAATTGGTTAAATAGGTTTATTTGTAAAAAATGACATGTTTTATAATTTTAAAGATAATTACTACAATATACTTGATCTCTATAAAAATATAAATAATTATTCACACAAAATCATATATAATCCACATGTTACAAAAAATATATAAATGTGCATACCTAACCTTTTGTTACATTATTATATATAAAAAAAAAACAATTAGAATTTTCCTCTTCGATTTAAAAATTTTCATTGTGCATATACTTATATATAAATTATTTTTTATGTAGTTTGATAAGTGTGAGTCTTAGTATGAATGCTTTTTCGCGTAAAAGTGTTATTAAATTTTCTTCGAAAACAATTTATACTGCAAAAAATGTTCGAAAAATTTATATAATTAACGATTTATGCTAAAATATTCTTCACTGCGATTATAGAACAACGTATTTTTATGTAGCTGTAGATTTTTGCAGTGAAAAATATAGTTAGTACGTTTTGTAAGCGTTTTATTATTCCCAAATTTTGTGGGACCATAACTGATTCATTTTTACCTAGATTTGTTGTAGTTTTTGAAAAAAAAAAACGATGTTTTCGTCAAAAATTTATAATCGATTCAAAAAGAAAGTGCTTTTTCGTGAAAATAGGAAAATTTGATGAATGGTTTGAAATATCATGTGTTTAAACTGTAAATTGTTATTTATGAATAAAGAATAAAATAATATACGATATTTATTCTTTTTTCTACGTAACTATAAATAATTTTTGCTTAATAGTGTAGGTTTGGTCAATTACAAGAGCGTAACGAAAAATGAAACGGACATAAAATTAATTTTTTTCATGAGAGGTACAGTAAAAATGTTATACTCTTCAAATCAGATGTTACACATTTTCGTTGTTTTCTGTTATTTAGTAACATTTTCTTTATTCGTTACTATAATAACATCTTACATTAAATATATTTATAAAAATATGAAATTAATACAACATATTAAGTTTTATTATATTTATTATTAAAATTANTTTTATCACAAGATATAATACAAAGAATACAAATATGGAAAAAAGAAATAGATATAAAATATAATAATTATGTGAACCCTTAGCTAACCTTAAAACTCTATTCATTGTATTTCCTAAAAATCCACCAGTTCTTTCCATATCTTCGTCAACATCTCGAAGCATTCTGTCTTGATACTTAACTTCATTTCCGATATCTATAGATAACGATTTTAAGGCATGAATTTTATCTTTTAGCTGATCAGCCATCATATCATTTTCTTCTTCGATTTCATTGCTCTGTTGTGGTAAGGGCTGATAATAATTTCCAGCATGTGCTCTTCGCATTTTTGATCGATCCAGTTTTACTTATTTTTAATTCGCTCAATTAAATTAAACACTACAAGAGAATACTCAAAATTTATATTCATACAATTAACATATTGTTAATATAATAAAAAATAGAATAATGTCAAAAATATGATAATACAAAACAAAAATTAAAATTTAATGCAACAAACCTTTATTTTGTTGTCTTTTGTTTTAATTTTTCTTATATTATATTAATTTATCAAATGTCATTTGTTATGACGTGTATGTTATCAAAAACAAATTGATATCTGACGTTTAACACTCAAGTACTGACACGTATATTTACGGAGTTTTGTAAAAAAAAACTTGCTTTTTTTTTAAGAGAAGTATATTTTCAAAATTATTTTATGTATGTAAATTGTTGATATGAATTTCGATTTTTGAAGAATATTTGTATTTTTAATACTATTATAGGATTGGTAACATTGGAAATAACTTTCCAGTGGCGTAACATGTTAATTAATTTACTAAATCTTATAGAAAACAGTAATAGATTAATATAATAAACATTAC
>NEEE01001624.1:16549-31073 GCA_002278615.1 Pogonus chalceus
AGAAAAATATATTTTAATATAATTTATTTGACAGTAATGATTTCAACGCAACAATTGTTGCTTTAAAAAATATTAATTTAAAATAATAAGCATAATTTTCAAATAAATATTAATATATCTAAACAAAATTTAAATAAAATAAAACAAAAGTGATAATCAACAATAAAATATCGTAAAATAAATGTCAAAATATATTTTATGTATTTTTTTATAAACTGTAGGCGTATATTAGCTATAAAAATATTGAAACAACGCAATAAATAAAATGAACAAATTCGTAAAGTGTGAGTGTGTAATAATTGCACAAGAATAGCACGGGTATTAATGAGTAAATATGGCAATTTTCAATGTAAAAACAAATTTATAAGCGCATTATGTATATGAATGACAAAATATAAGTGCAACTTCGGTGTGTAAATATCAATTTAGCGTCTCTTAAGTCGTCTTTAATATTATGAGTTGTTTTCAAGGTAAACTCGTTTAAGAAACAAAAAATACACGTGTTAGAAGTTCATTGATATCTTCTTGTAGCAACCGGGACACTTCTATACGTATAAAACTTGTTTGTATAAATTATATTTCTTTATAATATAAATTATACCATTTACGAATTTATTTATTAATAATTCACTTTTTTTATTGGAGCTATTTTATTTTTTATATGTTGAAAACACTTTAGTTTTATTTCCTATTGTTGGCATAACTGTCATTTTTACATATTTTTAATTTTATTTTNGGCATAACTGTCATTTTTACATATTTTTAATTTTATTTTATGGTTTTATGTTGGAAACATTGTTTAGTGATTTTATTTTGTTCTAAACTATTTATTTTATTGCATGAGTGGCTTCACTGTTCAGTGAATAGTTGGAAACAATGTATTTCGACAGTTAACAGTATTTTATCAATTTTTTCTATTACATAATTGGTAACACTTATTGTTAGTAAAAATATATCTCATACACAAGTATTAATAATTTCAGCGTTGGTACCAATGTCATTTGACAGTTTCAATAAACAATATTACATTAATAGTTTGTAACATTGCTATTTGACAGTTGTGCAACCAATACTATTATTACCAATAAAATCCCTAATTAGAGTAACAGTGTTCTCAATACATTAAAATTAAATATAATATTTATACATTTAAGTTTTATACATAATGAGATATAAATTTATTCGTAAAGTTGTCAAGCAAAGAAGAAGTTAATAAAAACACAAAAATTTTAAATCATGGTTATTCTATTAGCTTATATATTCGCGCCGCACCTTATAAGAATTATAAATATTTATGTGTTAATTTTTTTATAAATTTCAATTCTAATTTGATTTGTTATTGATAAAAAATTAATTGATTGACGAATCACAATTAACGATCCCATTTCGTATAATATATTGCTTATAAAACAGTGTGGCTATATTAAATTTTATGATTATTAATACAGGAATTTTAATATATGCACATATATGTATTTATTTTATTACTTACATTTGCAAAATATTTTAAATTTATTATTTATTTTGACGTTATTAGGAAATAAAAAGCAAATATTGTTGTTATTTCTCTTTATCAATATATATATTGCTATCTGTAAAATACAACGTATTTTTTCTCAAGGTTATGTTTATTTTTAAATATAATTACTGTTTTCAATAATATGCTTTATCATTTTTGCTCGCAAATTATTTTATAAAATACTAGTTGTCATTGTTTGCTTCGTAATTTTTAAATTTAAACATTTGAAATACGAATAAAAAACATTCAGTTGTTTTACAATAATATTAGTTTTATAGGTTAGTTGTTGCAGGCATTTGTTAATTCACTGTACTGTACTTCCGTCACAAAGATATAATTATATATATGGAAGATTGTATTACGTTGTAAGGGTGCACCAGTTACCCTCCTATCTACCTTATATCCTGTGGATATAGTCTTCGGTCTATGGTTTTCTCTTTTTATTGTATTTATTGCGTATGTAAGAAGTTACTTATTTAAACATGTTTTAAACTTTTATGAGGTTTGTGACACTGGTATACTTCAACATGTAGTGATTTTTTATATTCTAGGGTTGTCAATATTGCAACTAACAGTGAAATTAAATTATTTATCGTTGGTAACAATGTCATTTTATACTTTGACTGCATTTTATTTAAAATTCAAACATTAATAAGTGTATAGTTGCTTTTATTTTAAGTAAGAAAGAAAAGTTGTAATTATAGAATGATTTATTTATTTGTTGTTGGCAATACTACCAGTTTGACAGTTAAATAATTAATAATTTCAATAGAAAAAGCAAATAAATAAATATAGTGTCAATTAATAGTATATATACACATGTTATAATAAAGCATATATAACTAAGCAGCACATTAATCACCGTGTGAATATAAATGCGGAAATCCGTTCAGATTTGCATTCGTTTGTAACAATTGTAAACAAGTAAACATCAGAAATCAGTATATCCATCCATATATCTACGTTGCAAATGTTAAACAAACCAATTGACACTTCATGCGATTGCAGCAAGCCATTGCGCCTCGGGAAACAAACGTTACTATGTTTGTTTGTGTATATCTAGAGTGCTGCTACACGGGTTTAGATTGTTACAGTTTACTGCAATAATGGCCGTTACTAGTGGTTGTTAATCGCTTGTTGTTTAGTTCTGTGGGCATATGTTGTGTTTAGTTTACAACACACACATACATACACACACACACAAACTATGGATTATATTTCATTAAATTTAATCTTCATTATTATTAAAAGAACAAGTATTGTTTCAACATTTTACAATTGGCAACACTGATATTTGACAATTTCAATCGATAAAACAGGTTTTTAAAAAATCGTAATTACAACATTAAAGCAATTAATGTCAAAATTACGATAATTATTATCATGATGTTAGCGAACGACTTGTTCTTCTTATGGCGTGAAATAAAATCAACAGAAATTATGTCTGCTGAGCCGGTTATTGGCTTACGAAATAACCATCAGTGAACCATTTTATTTTTGATAAACGACAATCGAGAGACAGTTGTAGACGTAGAAAAAGTTGTCATCACTGTCGCGACATTGTTTGACGAGTGATTGTGATTGCGAATTCGTGACCAAAAGCATAAATGTTTTGCCTCTCGGTCTGTTGTTACTAACTTCACGATGGGTTATTGATTTATATCGAAATAAAATCATTTAGTTGGTAATATTGGATGTTATATTTAGAGTTGGTACAATTGCAATATATACATAAAAAAAAACACGTTGGTAACATTGTATTATGACAGTTTGTCAATAAAAGTAATCGTTGAAGTGTTTTAAGCGACAATAAAAGTTGAATATACATAAGAAGAAATGAGTTTGTGTATAGAAACACGTTATTACTTGATTAGAGAGTATAATTCAGGTACAAGTTGATGTTAAGTACTAGAGTTTGTGGAAAAGGCGAGAATATTAGCTTGAGGCATGAATAACTATAGTTAATTCCCTAACATTATCCATTATGATAAATAATAGTGTATACATCTATAACATAAGTTGAGGCTAAGTACAAAATGTATTATTAGTATTTATTTTATATTTGAATCGAGCAAAATCGAATAACCATAAACATAAGCAGATATTTGTCGAATCGTTGTACGTTGTAAATGGTTAAAGGTGTTTGTAAAATTTTATTAGGTGTTAAAACACACTTTGTCGCCAAGTTTTATTGTTTGGACTTGGTCGTCGTCGTCAGGTGCGTGGGCGCGTAAATAACTTACCGAAGAAACTCGACACCCACATCAAAATTTTGATGCAATAGACACCTGCAACTTATTTTATTTCAATAGCGATGCTTTATTATATCTAGCTATTGTTATTTTTGTCGATATCACTTGAACAATAACTATTGTATTTGTGTGGGATAATGTTATTATCGTTTTAAATATTAGATATGGATTTATTTTTGCAAATTATTTAATTAGTTTTATAATTGTTTTTCCACCTCTAAATAATAAAGTGGCCTCTACACGTGTGATACATAATAAAATTTAATGTTAGTGTTACAGTATTGCCAATGTATCAAAAGTAAAACATATTATTTAACAAAAACGAATATAGATGGACAGCTAAGTATACTTTATAACTTTAACAGTATTACCAATTGATTAAATAAAAAACTCACTAGCTATTCAAATTTTATGTTTCAGGTGTTGTTTAAATCAATGATACCAATATACTAAATATAATTAACAGCTAAGTACACGTTATATTTAATTTAGAAATATTACCAAGTGATAATATATAAAACTTACTAACTACTGATATCTTATGTTTCAGGTATCGTTCAAATAGTTTATTAAAACAATGATACCAATATATAAATGGAAAATATACTGCTTACTCTTTTAATTATAATTAAAAATAGTAGATAGTATTTAAAATAAAAATTGATTATTTAGACCTAAAGTATTACCAATATACACACATTTCGTTAAAAGACAGAGCTAAGTACACTTTTAGTTATTGCAGTATTGCCAATTGTTTAATTAATATAACACCAAATAAGCATTAAGATTATATATTTTAATTCTATAGTAAATCAATAATATCATTATATAAAAGTAAAATTAATTTAAATTCAGAAATAAAGATTTTAAGTTTAAATTTCAGAAAATAAAGGTAATATTATATATGTGCAGTGTTACCAATTTATCAAAATAAAAAGTAACTTTTAAACAATATCATAGTTTCGAATTTCGATAATAAATAGACAGATAAGTACACTATATAAAGCATTAACCATTATTACCAATAGATTACATATAAACTTACTAACTACTGACGTTGTAAGTTTTAGGTTTTGTTTAGTTTGTACAGTAAAACAATATTGCCAATACATAAATGTAAAAATTACTAAAAGTCAGATCTATATAATTAAACTTTTTTGTAATAGATACAGCTAAGTACACTATATAATGCATTTACCAGCAGAACCGTAGCGTGGTATTAGGGCGCCCGGTGCAAAAAATTGTCTTTCTGCACCTTTATCTTTCGACGCCTTTATCGTTGGGCGCCTTTCTCATTCGGCGCCTGGTGCCGGAGCACCGCTCGCACCACCCACGCTACGGCTCTGTTTACCAGAATTACCAATAGATTACATATAAATCTTACTAACTATTGACATTCTATGTTTTAGGTGTCATTCAAATTTTACAGTAAAACAATAATACCAATACATAAATATAAAAATTACTAAAAATCAGAACTGTATGGTTAAAACTTTTCGATAATAGATAGACAGCTAAGTACACTATATAATGCATTCAGCAGTATTACCAATAGATTATATATAATAAAACTTACTAACTATTGACAGTTTAGGTTTTAGGTTTCGTTCAGTTTGTACAGTAAAACAATAATGCCAATACATAAATGTAAAAATTATTAAAAGTCAGAACTGTAGGCTTAAAATTTTTCAGTAATAATTAGACAGCTAAGTACACTATAATGCATTAACCAGGATTGCCAATAGATTACATATAAAAGTTATTAACTTTTGACATTTTAAGTTTTAGGTGTCGTTCAGTTTGTACAGTAAAACAATAATGCCAATACATAAATGTAAAAATTATTAGAAGTCAGAACTTATGGTTAAAATTTTTCAGTAATAATTAGACAGCTAAGTACACTATAATGCATTTACCAGGATTGCCAATAGATTACATATAAAAGTTATTAACTTTTGACATTTTAAGTTTTAGGTGTCGTTCAGTTTGTACAGTAAAACAATAATGCCAATACATAAATGTAAAATTACTAAAAGTCAAGACTGTATTGTTCAAACTATGATTTTTAGGGATATTTAAAACTTAAGCAAATAACTGCTGCCAACTAAAAAATATTATTTAATAAATAAAGATGTATTTTTGATGAAACTAAAAAATGACAATCGACTATTTTAGTACATAAATGACCGTGATTGGTAAATATAGAAACCAATAAAATGACTAAAATAACAATTTAAAAAATACCACAATGTTGCCAAGTTGCCTTTTAAGCAAACAAACTGAAAACAACAACAATAAAACAGAAATATATAACATATTCACACACACATACATACAAGATGCATATAGATGGATAGACGCGTGTAAATTCATCTATAAGATTGAAATTGTCAGTGTGTGGGTGTCCGTTGATCACGATTCATGGCATCCGTATAGCATTAGCATTCGCATGTACTTGAACCTCTGTAATATTTGTAAATGTATGTGTATATCGTATCGACATTATGACCATGAACTCTAAGACGAACGCTCGCAATTAAACATACACAGCATCTTGGAAAAACATCTGCTCGACGATATACGATGGATGGGAAGAGGTATAATGATACATACAACATATTTCATAAATACTATTCCGTACTTTTTTATTAAATCATTTGTCTTCAATACTCTAAGAATTTTTTTTTTGCTTCTTGTTTTGTTTTAAATATTTCGTTATTTATACAACGTATATACCACTTTTTTATATCTTTTCATTTAAATACAATATTAAGTTATCTAATTTTATTATTTAACCTTGAAATGTGATTGGTACCAATGTTTAAAAAACAAATTCAATGTCAATGAGTTCGACGAAAAAATTTTAAGGTTTATTATCCTCTGTTCGGTGGGAAAATATTCATTATTAATTATACAAACATTTATATATTTAACTAGTTAAGTTCAAAATCCTGAAATGCGTTTAATAAACTATCATACAAAAAAAAATTGACAGATAACTTCGAGCATTAACACAAACTGTCAAAATAAAAACATTACCAACTAAAGGAAAAAAACAGTATTGCCAATTATCAAAAACAATAAAATTATTCAAGAATGCGTCATGAACAAATATATTTTTGTATTTTTATCGATAAAAGTATGAATAAATTAAAAAAATAACCGTACGCAATAAATAAGTAAATATTGTTTGTTAATATCGCTAATTAAAATTGCATACATTAAAATATTATATATAATTTCGCAGTTTATGGTAAAATAAATATGACTGTAACGTTTTATTACTTAAACGTCAATTTGCGAAGATAAAAATTTGAATTGAATGTTTGAAATATTTAATAATAGGTATGAGAACAAAATAACAATATAAATCAACTATTAATATATATTTTTATGATAAAAAATAAACCGTATCAAAAATTTATTATTGTATTGTTTTTTGTTATTCGCAGAATTTCAAATAAATAATAATAATTGGCCTTGGGTTTAACAATTAATTGGTTCTGAACATTGGTCATAAATTACGCATAAAATATAGCTTTAATAAAATATAGTTTTTATTATTCTTATTAATGTGAATTAAATATTTTAATAATAACTAAAATATTTATAAATACGATATAAAATATTCGTTTGATATTTTTATGATTTTAAAATGTATTATTAACGCTGCTACCTTGGGCGATTTAAAATGTGTTGGGAAACCATTTAAAATATTATACACCAATTGCTTTCCTGCCGTTTCGGAATTGATAATCACTCGATACGGCCCTGAAATCGCCGACTGACTGTGTCGGTAACGTCGCATTACGTTATTACCGGTCGGTATTATTTAGCTGTCAGACGAGCCCTTAACAACCAATATATTGATCTTATAAGGAGTTTTATGTTTTACGCTATTATTTCGCCTCTTGCAAATAACGCTTTCTGTATTAATTTATTATTTGCTTTTTAGTTTTTTTTATCTTTTTTTCTGTCAGTTTTAATTTTAGAACAGATGTTTTTCTCAATTATCTACTTTTCTTTTTGTTTTCCAATTAAGTTTTTTATAACAATTGAATTTTATTACTTTCGTTAAAATTTCATCATTAAATATTTTTATTATTAGTCGATTGGCAACACTTTCAAGTGAACATATTTAGTTACTTTTATGTTCGTTAATTGGTACATACTATATTTTAATAGTTGTTTCCGTTTTGGTTAAACAGGGTTTCTTTATTAAAAGTTGCTTATACTACTGGTAATGCAATTGATAAATTTATCTGATCTGTCAAAACGACAATGTTGCCAACAATAACCATAAAACAAATGAAAGTACTATATTCAATAAATCATAGTTTCTATTGTTCTCAAGATATATACATAGACTTAATATTAAAACTTTACTAATTATGTTTAGATCTCAGAGATATGAAAAATTCGGTTTTTATAAAACATTCTAATTCAAGTAACCCATAATTAAGTTCATCCCTACATTTAAAATTTCAAATTTCCCTAACAAACTAAAAAATATCCTGACTCACTCTATAATTGAAAACAGAAAATTAAAACATTGCTCCCCCTATAATTAACATGATAATACATTTACAGTAAGTGTTTTATTTCACCTGCTATATTTTTGATATAAAAACTTATTATTTTAAACAATTTTATTATATAATTTGGCAACACTTGATTGTACATATTTGGCAACACTTGATTGAATATAAAAGGTTGGCATCATTACAATTTTGACAGGTGAAAAAACAAATGAATGAATATTATTTTAAATAAATATTTTGAAGGTTATTTCTGTCAAAAATTTTAATTATTAGAAATATTAACGCCCCTATAACTAAATTAAAGTCATAATATATCATTTCAGTTATTGATTTATTATGAAATGAGTTTTAAATATGTTAAAATGCTTAAAAAAATATAAATTTATGAGTTATATTCGTTTTAACGTTGGTAGAATGTAATTATAGAGCAGGAAACAATCAAATAAAATTATGATTCATAATACAATACAAATATGTATCTCACTACAAGATATTTTACTTTATGTTTTAAAAAACGAAAGAAAATAAAAGGCCAGATAAGATCAGTATGAAAAGCGTGTTAAATTAAAATTCAACCAGTAACTTTATCTTAGATCTAGGTACGCGCAATGTCAGTTAGGGTTTTTCATCCCCTTGCATTACTTACACTGACCACTGGTGGTCACGCAATCTTACCCCATCCCCTAAATAGGGTGCATTCTCTTCCGGTTAATGTAGGCACCGACGCCAATGTAATATTACAACACAAACATTACGTGAAATAGTATTTTTCTAAACTAAAATTCATTCATAATAATTATTATTTCTATTGTTGATAATATAACCTAACTTATCAACAATTATTTATTCATTATTTTATTCGAAAATAATCCATTTAAAATGTATTTCAAAGTGTAAATATTTTGACATAAACATCAAATAAAATTTGAAAAATACTATAAAGTGTAATACCGTAGACAGAAGACATGAAATGTACTAACCACAGAATGATGGCTAGCCCTAGATAAGCCCTTTATACAGCGATATGAGTAGCTATAAAGTAAAACGCGAATGCATTTTTGATGAGACGAAAATGTGATAATAACCTATGTTTGTGTGACTGCTGCTAATGTAGATTTTACTCATTTAACCGCAAGAAATACATTTCTAGTAAATGGAAATCGAATAACATAAATATATATTATTATAATATGTGTAAAAGAGAAAATATCTATAATTTAACGTTATTTTAATACATAAATTATGATTTCAATACTTTATTTATAATTTACAGTTAGTTATTAAGTTGGCAACACTTTTAAGTCTGTTAGAGTTTAGTTAGTTAAACAAATTTAGAAGGAAAAACAATTGTATAAGTTGTAATAACAGCCTCACCTACACGAGAATTTATTTATATCTTGTAAGTACTGTTATAAATCAAGATTCCTTAACAATATTGTTTATCCTATTAGCATTAGAATGTATAATATTAAAATAATAACGAAATATATATGTACATAGATATTTTATTATAATATACATAGAATAAGTAACAGTAGTATATAAAATTGTTATCTGAAAGAGACATCACCTTAGCTATTAACTACGCGTAAACCATAGACTATGGGGCTAGGTAGATATGCTGTCACGCACACATTTCGCGTACTTTGCGTGCGCGTGAACACGTGAGTCATACAGCGTGATCGCGTTTTACGTGGCACGCGCACTACTAACGGACGTTAACTTATTTGACTTGGAAAATAAGGAAGTCATTTATTTATTCATTTATTGCTGCATGTATAAATTAATTAAAACATCTGTCCTTTTATGTTGAACTAATCTCAGTTATTGCATACAAAACTTTATGTTTATTACATTATTTTACTTGATTATCATTTGTTATTTATTTAAATTTTTATTTGAATTAATTTTATACTTTTTATAATACAATTCAGTGGTTTAAGCTCAATTCTAGATACTTTTACTCACTATAATTGGTAACACTGCGTTTAAAAATTCAATCGTATGTCAATTGTTTTGTGCATTATTTATTTCAATCGAACTTAAATATTTATAAGATTCGTTGATGAAATAGTAAGTAATTGCAACTGCATTTATTTTTAACTGATTTCAATTTCATTTTCTTTTATTTAAGTATTTATTTGTTTTTACTTTTAGGTTATACTTCGAGTTAGGTGGTCAAATAATATCGTAAGTAGTTTTAACAGTAATTAGTTACAAAAATTTATTTATAATGAAAGAAAACCAGTAAAAAATGATAAAAATATTTTTGTATAATCAATTACTTTAGGTACTTTTTGTAGGTAATGGTTGGTAATACTGGTGTGTAAAATATTGTTTCGTGTGTATGACATTGTGTTGTGCGTGTTCAAGTTTGTATTAATTAATAAATATAATAAGGTTTGTTAAGAATCTACATTAATTACAAATATAACTTAAATATCGGTGAAATACAAATGTTTATATAGCTAATTATGATATTTTTCTTTTTTCAGGTTATGGCCGGTAAAACAAAGAAGCATCAACGTGAACGTTAGAAACAATTGGTACGTATAGTATGTAAAATTGTATAAATTTGGTAATAAATAGTTTATAATCGTAAAATAATGATGTATTTAGGGCGTAGCCGGCCCTGTAAAGCATGGAATCCACATAGCAGGCTGTCTTCCCTTATTCGGTTAAACATTCAAGTATAAATAAGCGGAGTACCGGTACATTGCAGCAATACGATGCTAAAGCAATATAGTCAAAGAGACCATTCCTCAGCTTCTTCGCTTGCTCTGTAACGCGCGCAAGACCAGTTTGCTTTTTGTTCAACAACTAGCGAACGAGTTACTCACATACACACATGATTTTAATAAGACTTTCAACCATACATACACACTTTTAAAATGCATATTATATACGCTTAAGACAACAAGAGAAAGAGATACACATTAACTGTGTTCATATACATACCTATATGTGTATGTGTGTAAAGAGATATCATGGAGCAGATACGTCGTTTGGTCGCGATATGTAATTAATTCAGTAAAATAGATGTGTATGAGTGTGCAAGAGCGCGAAAAACATTTCAGTTTTAATTCACTAAGAATGATTCTTGCAACTTGTTTTGCAATAAGTGCAATTATTTGAATTTAGAATCGTAAATTACAGCTATTTACATTTACTGCGAAATATTTCCTTTTATTTATTTATATTTATTTTTAAATCAAATTCATGTTTTTCACTATTAATTTATTAGTTACATTTATTCACGGACTAATGGCTACACTACTTTGTTTCTTTATTCATTTATGTTTCATAGGTTGGTATTTCTTTCATATTTTCGACGACATAAATTCATGTTCTTCACTATTTTTTACGTTTAAACAAATGGCAACACTGAATGAATAAAATTTATCGTTTTATTAAAAAGTAATAAATTTAGTTACATTAATGTGGAGTTGGTAGTAATGAATAATGACATTTAGTGTTTACTGTTGATAAATGAATAATTTAGTGTTAAATAAATAGAATTGAACGTGTTAAAGCAAATCGTGGAATAACTGATTGGTCAACTTAAAAATCGTGAGCTGCTCTGATCTCGGGTGAGTTTCGCGCCGTTTCAATAAAGGTCAACATACTATCTCGCGTTATTATATTACATGATCTCCGCCCGCAATAAGTATATTACAGGTAAAGCACATAAACTCCAGTACATTCTAAGTTCAAATAACTATCGTGCCATTCCATTTTACAATACTTTGTCTATCTATATATATTTTGTTCACACTGTACCTATCTATCTATCTATCTATGTACGTGTATTATTTATTTAAAAATTAAAACATACTTTTTAGTGATCTCAATCTTATAAATAAATCTTACAAGTACATATTTAATAAGAAAGTTAACGGATATATTAAATGATTAAATAAAAGATAAATATCTATTGAGATTTAGAATTGTGAATTTTCCCACAGTTAAATATCGCCTAGAGGTGTTTGTTGTAAAGGTGTTCAATATATTCAAATGAATACCAATAAAAAAGTCATCAACAACGCTATCTTTAATGTTTTTTGATGAATTTATTATAACTTTCACCGTTTTCTTACAATAAAAATTTGTTAAACACAATTTATAGGTAAAATTAGTATTTTATGGTTAATTTTAGGTGCAAAAAATTACCCGTTGGCGCCGCTCTTGGCCAGTAATTCAATCTATTTTCGGTGCGGAACTAGTTGTTACAAGTTGACATATGTGCAAGACATTCTGTGAAACTAAATGTGATATATTCAAGACAGGGTATCAGTTTCTTCATGACTAATCATCGTGTGTTCAAGTAAGTGGTACATAATTTGTAATTTTGTTTAATTTTTGCATGCATATATTTTGAGGTTATAATTTTGTTTGGTTCAATTGTTTTATTCATCGATATACACAAAAAATAATGACATGTCAATAAAACTATGTAAAAACAAAAGAATTTTATCAATTGTTTTATTATCATGCATAAAACAATGATACTTTCTCTATTGGGAAATTGCGATAATTACTGTAAACCTTTAACAGTTTAAAGGTCTTACAAAAATGGTTTCATTAATTAGAAGGGCATAAGATAAGCATTGATAGTCATATAGAATTCACTATTTATAAGTTATCATCATAAAATCTTGCCCTATCGAACGTGTCAGGACTTGAACCAGAAACCTTTAAAGAACTATTCACAATTCTAAGTGAAATAATAAACGGTTAAAATAAGAAATATAAGAACAAAAGAAATCATATTTTGTTCTTTTATAAAACCATTAGCAATTTTCTAAATAGGAATATAAAAGCAAATAGAAAGCAGAAAAATCTTGACATCTATATTGAGTCTAAAAAAGGAAAATGGATGACTGTCAAATTAACAATGTTACCACCAATCGAAAAACAAAACGAAAGTCGACTGCCTCTGATTCAGCGAAACATAAATTCTTTAAGTTGTATGTCGTATGATTTCACTTTTAATTTACAAATCATATTATTTATGTGTATATGCATAAACAAGAGAAAGTAGAACATAAATATATTTAGACAATAGAACGTCGTCGTCGTCGTCTTTGTCAAAGCCTTCTTTCTAATCATTCAATACGTAAACTTTCCATTGAAATTTTTCCGTATATCTTTTGTTATTATTTATATACAATTGTTTATTTGTTTATGTTGATCGGCGTTTGTCAGTGTTTTATTATCTATGTTTGTTTATAAAACAAATGTTAAATCTGTTTATTTTTTCCCTTGTTCCGGCGCCACTGATATTCGCAAGTAAACTTATCGTTCAGTAATCTGATTAGCCAGTTGCAATATTATACTTTAACGGTTACATTACGTCATATGATACGATATATCGTATTTATTTTATTTTTTTATGTATCTGTTCGGTTACTCCTTTGAAAAGGGAGATGGACATTTTTTAGACATATCTAAATTGCATTTATTTTAGAATTTACTTTATATTTATTTATCAATACAGAGTTTAATTTTTGATAATTAAAAATGACAACAATTTAGTAACTTCGTAGTTATTACGTTGGTAAGTTAGTAGCGGGTGAACGGTTACATCGTGCTAATCAAATATTTATTTTGTAAATAGTTTTGTGATAAAATTAACTTAATAATAATAAATAAGTAATTCCCCGTTTTGATAAAAGCAAGTGTTTACAAAACAAATGAAATCTCCAATACAAACCACGGCGGGCTCATCATATTAACCGAATGAGGTTAGATTGATTTTTAATTTGACATTTTAATGTAATAACATAAATGTAAAATTGAATGCATGTCTAGTCATGTTTATTAATACATTTCGATAGAAATCTCTGTAATATGCATCAAGTAAGTAATTGGTGCAAATTTAAAGCATATCAATGCAATTTACAGCAATTAGTATAGCGGGTTTTAGTTAAACTGAACCGCAAATAACTAACGAATTACTACCTATTGAATAGCAGTTAGCTACTCGCTAAATATACACACGACATTGTAAATACAGGTATATAGATACTCTCAAACTAATATAGACATAATCATATGCTATACTATTTAATTTAGTCTTGTAATATTGAAATGATTGGTAAACTATTTGCGTTCATTAATTAATAAATTCGTTTAGTTTGATTTATTGTTTAATCTATTTAATATATGCATCTGTAATATTGGTTTTAATTATTTCTAATGTTTATTCAATT
>NEEE01001635.1:12000-25378 GCA_002278615.1 Pogonus chalceus
AAATCTATATTAAAACCAAATAAATAATTTATAAAGTTACCAAAAATTATTTAAAAGTCTTTAATAAGGGTTTTTACGCTATATTTTATAAATAAATATTTTTTAAGTAATTAAATTTGTGATAGTGCTAGAAACATCAGTTAAAAACAGACAAAAAACTATTTAATTATTCATAATTTAAATAAATACAAATAAATATTTACTTTATTTCAAAAAAATCTAAGTACCAGTAAAAATAAGTTAAAGACAAGTTAAGGGTTGGTTAAAAACTATTCAAATTCATTTTAAAAATAATAAATTAAAACTCAAATATATACTAAATTTTAAGAAAAAAAACCAAAAAAGTCGGTTCCAGGTTTCAACATTAGTATCTATTAAAAAATTCAAAAAAAAAAATAGTGAAAATATCAAAATTGAAATACGACTATTTTAAAAAATATTTAATAATAGTAAATTTTAAAAAATTCTTACTGATTTGTACATTCCGGAGCAGCAAAATTACTTTTCCCTTCTTGATCGGTATCAGTAGTACTTTGCAATAAACCATTAATTTCATCAGACAAAGTAGTCATAGGTTTACTTTGAAAAAATCTTTGAATATTCTCATTATAATTAAGTTGATTATAACTGGGCGGCGTCTCCGACGATGATTTACTATCATAATACTCATGATGCGGTGATATTTCACCAAGCATTACTGAATCCCGCTCCTAAAATTCACCAAATAATTGGTTACAATTTAATGTTATTCTAATTCAAGACATACTTTATTCTGTGTTGTGTTTCCATTTATGTGAAGTTTGAATTCGTTACTTACTGATATACTTGTATTATTATCTTGATGTAAGTCGATTTTTAGGTTTGATTTGGATACTTCATCCATTAATATTTCCATAAATGAAGCGAGATCTTTACAACGTTGTGAGATTTGTTGCTTTGCTGAGTCTAGTTGTACAAGCTTCATACATAAATGAATTAGAAACATTTATTAATATTTATAATGAATATTTTTATAATAATTATATAAAATTCATGTAAATTTACATAAATCAACTTATAAACTTAAATATATTCACCTGATTAAGTAACATTTGAATTTCTTCTCGAATTTTCTTACTTTCTTTTAAAACATCTTCTGGAATATTTTTATAACTTAAATTATTAGGTTCATCAAATACATTTGGATTACTTGGACCCTAAATATACAATTAACAATGTTAATTCATTTTATTTTTATTTATAAAATTTAATTATTTACCTGAATAACACGGTGATGATTTATAACAATTTCTAATTTTTTCGTCCAAGGATTTACGAAACTAGTCCATTCAGTTTCTACTGTTGCATATTCACCGTTTTGAACTAAGAATCTGTATGGTTTACTTTTAAATAATGTGCCTGGAATTTTGCATTTCTTCATAACTGAAAATTTTCAAGTCAACATTATTTTTGCTTTGATCAACATGTTTTAAAATAATTGCAACAGTAATTATACTATATTTTAAGTTGATAATTTATTGAAATATAAGTTGTATTTTAAATATTGACAAAGTTAAAATAAATACCCCTATCTTAATAAATCAGTTACAAATCAAATAAAGATTAATTATAATCTGGTTAAAAGACCGATAATTAACATCTTCAAAGAGTATTAAGACAAGTTAATATTAAAATAAATGGGGCAAAATTATAGATAACGCTTGTTCAATTATATTAAAGTTCATTTTTGGAAAAAAAATATTAAAATGAGTTAAAAGATAAAGAGAAGACTTAAAATTTAGCATAAAGTGTCTAAATAAAATATTAATTAAAGCCTATTAAAGGACCGATAATAAACATAGGATGTAATTAAGACAAGATAGTATTTAGTTAAAACAGAAATAGTATAGTTAACACTTAATAAAATTGATTTAATGTCCATTCTTTAAAAAATAACAATTTTGAAAATATGGTTAAATTAAGTTAAGAACCAAGTAAAGAAGACAAATTATAAACTTAAAATAAGTTAAAACTATTTAAAATGCCTATAAATATAATTAAGTAAGTTAAACAATCTAAAAAGTGCATACATGAAAAAAAAATTAGTTAAAAATTATATAAATATAAGTTAAAAACCAGTTAAAAGACTAAATGACTACTCAGTCTATTTCATTTCTAAATACATTATTTATATATTTTCCAATATCGACTATCAACTAAATATTTAAATTTATTTCAGTTAAACATAAATTAAAAAATGTAAAAATCTCATTTTTGGAAAAAAATAAAAAGACCTGCCAAACATAAGTTAAAGACCAGTTAAAAAACTAATTGAATACCCAGTCTATTTCATTTCCAAATATATTTATACATTTTCCAAAATCAATCGTTAACTAAATATTTAAATTTATTTAATTAAGCATGTATTAAAACGATGTAAAAACATTTTTGGAAAATAAATTAAAAATCTTTCAAAAATAAGTTAAAATCCATTTAAAAGACTAATTGAATACTCAGTCTATTTCATTTCCAAATATATTTTCCAATATCAACCATCAACAAAATATTTAAATTTATTTAATTTATTTAGTTAAGCATTGCTTTTTGCAAAATTTTGTAATGACAAAATGATTATTTTAAAAGAAATAATAAAATGTTCAATTCTATTTACCTTTCTCATAAATTTCCTTCAGTAGAAGCATATCTGCTGGATGATAAAAATCTAAAATACAACGTCCAATCATATCTTGAGGAAAATATCCAAAATTTGGAACAACATCTTCATCAACATGTGAAATAATACAGGCCGCCGTGTGTCTAGTGCTGAATTTCGATAAATTACAGCTTTCATCTGGAGCTGTAAATAATATATTTAATTAAAACACAAATATAAAAAAAAATATTTAATAATGTTTCATTACCTTTATAGATTGCATGTACAGGAACAGCAACAACAATTAAAAACATATCATGACAATCATCAACATTTTTCGATTCATTAGAATTTTGTTCATTGACTTGTCGGAATGTTATCGTTAAATGAAATGGTTGATAAGACACAGCTTTTTCAATAACACCATATCCTGAACTTTTTAATCCACGATATCTTCGTAAGTTTACAAAAATAGAATTTCTTATATCTGTTGAAATAAAAATTATTTATAAAAGTTGAATTATAATGGAATTAAATATTTTGATTATTACCTTTTTGTTTTCCTTTGTTATCGACAAATGGAGCTGCTAGTTCATTAGTGATTTGTGATGTAAAAACTTCTCTATCTTTTTGATGAACAAATTCAATGAATGAACGTCCTAACCACATATCTTCTGGAAATCCTAGAACTGTTGTTAGTCCTGGAGTTGTGTATAGTACGACTCCGTCGTACATTGAAATAACACAACAAAAGCCATCCTACATCAAGAAAATTTTATATTAATGTTAATTTTCTTTGCTTCTGTGCTTTAATAATAGTTATGTCTTTAATCTATGTTCAAAATAATTAAAAATCTCTTATATTTGTGCATATAAGTAGGGTAAGTATATTTTTGGTCAATTTATTACTATATATAAATGGGTGCCCTTAAAATGCAAAATAAATATGTTATCTTATGTTTCTTTAGAGAATTATTCTAATTTTTGATTAAATAATTGAATATTTTAATTAATTGGACCAATATTTATTTGTTTTTATTAAAAATAGAGCCCCTTTAACTGAAATGTTAATCGTTCAATTAACGCTTACAAAAATTAATTATTTTGCAAGTAAAACGAGTCAATTTGAGTAAAGCCAAATTTTTATTTTCTTCTAAGGACTTTAAGAAACAATAATAAATAGTAAATTGAAAATTATTCTTCTAGGTCTTCCAAGAAGAGCATGAAGAGATAACATCAGGAGCTAAGGTAAAGAGGGCTTCCAAATAAACAGCCCTGTCAAAGGAATAAATACCGCAAAATTTGGTTTTTAGAACTTACCAATAATAATAGATAAATAATTGGTTCAAGATTTAATCAAAGAACATTTAATAAAGTGCAGACAAATTATAAACTTTTTAATAAATCAAGAACTATAAAAAAGCTTTAAAGAGTCTTAAAACAATTAAATGCCAAAATTAAAAATAAGAATTAGCAACTAATTTAAAAAAGACTGGTAAAAAAGGCCAGGCCTAAAGAAAAAAATAATTAAGACAAATATATCTAAATAATAATATTATTTATGAATATCAAACAAACAAAATTTGTTTCCTACAGTTTACCAATAATAATAGATAAACTAGTTAAAATTTAATTTAAAGCGATTAATGGACTAAAAAAATTATAAACTTATAAATAAACCCAGAAATATTTAAAAAGTTTTTAAAAGGTCTTAAAACAATTAAATTTCAAATATTAAAATAAAAAAGACCAAAATTCCCGAACAGAAATTGAAGTAAGGCTTTCCGAAATATCCATTCAGACCGAAATTGGCTTTCCAAATTAAGGCAAACATTATTGAAACCTTGCCAGGTCTACATGAAGCAGAACAAAAATTGGTATGCCTAAAAAATACCATATTTGCCTGTAATCACAAATGTTATTGACATGGCCTAAGTCTGGCATAGCATCGGAATTCATTTAAATAAACCAGTATATAAATTATTTCTAATTATAAGTACAAAACCTGCTTTACTTTCAAAATAAACATTTCAAATTAAAATATTAGAAATTATAGTTTTTGCGCGACGCGTATAGTACAACACATACCTACAAAATTAAATTTTTGAAAACAATTGGAAAATACAAGAAAAGATAATTAAATATCTCACCTCTGGCTGGCATAAAGATTTACACGTATTATCTCCTTGCACAACATCAGCAACATCCTCAATTTTAGGAACAATTAGCGCTGTATTCGTCATTTGATCAGCATCTTTCGTCGCAGAAGTGAATTCAGTTGTTTTTGGTTGATCTCCGTCGGATTGAAGTACCAAATCTGCAGCTATTTGAGCAGATTCCGCTAGCACATGCAACAATATTCAGAAACAAAGGAAACTTGTTATATCCATTCTTTTATCAACACCATTTATCAGACATTACAACCCATTACCTATTTTAAACGATTATTTATGATAAAATTAATTTTTATACTTCGTTTTTATGTTTCCGGACCGGGTGTTTATTTATTAAATATTATTATTATTGGATATTTATAATATTTAATAATAAAATTAGTTTTATCATTATTTTTTTAATAAAATCGAGTGATACGTATAAAAACAGATTTACCTGTTTATTTAACAACAGAAATATTTAGATAAAAATCTTTTTTTGTGTATCCTACCTATATAGATTAGCGCGTCTAAGATTAACTAATTTTTCCCAGCAACATGTTGAAAACTCCACCACCCTCATAACTCCACCCTTTATAAAAAAAATTTATTAGATTGATGATCTAACTTAGTTATTCAGTCCAATTATATATTTGAAGTTTCCGAAGAATTTTTTTTTATTATTTTTAAGCGTTGATTATAAATAAATCAGACGTTTATACAATATTAAAGAATTTTAAATATTTAAATTAATTTTATTTAACAGTTTAAGTTTTAATTCGTAGATTTTTCTTTCAATAAATATTTTATTATTTAAAAAAATCAAAAAATTCTTTAATTATTCTCAATATATGTACATAGTAGTGCTGAAAAAGACTAATCAAAAAAAACCGGATCTAATAAAATTACCTGGTCCTAAATATAATGAAAAGCTGGTTTCAAAAATTTAAAAATTGTTTTAAAAAGTTTTAAAAGTATTAAATAAGTTAAAATAAATTTGGGATTATATGTGACGCTGAAAATTATCCAAAAAAAAAAAGGTAAAAACCAGTCCTGAAATGAACTAAATAAAAACATTAGCTAAAACTAAGTTAAAACAAATAAAAGACCAGTTAAAGTTAAAAAGTCAAAAACTAAAATCAAATTATTAACTTAGATACTAGTTAAAAATTATATAAAAAGTCTTAAGCGATTAGAAAAATACATATGTAATAAAATGAGTTAAAGAACAGTTAAAATCTAATTAAAGTATAGTTGGCAGACTTAAGTCAAGTTAATAACTAAAAATAAGTTAGAGACCAGTTAAATCAGCAAAAGATTAGTCTCAATTTCCAGCATTAATACATACCTTTAATTAGCAATTAATTACTTTAAATATTTCAAAATTTACCAACAACTATTTATTTAAATTATTTCATAATTATTTATGACATTTTTACGAATATATTATTAATAATAAAATTAACGCTGATTAATTTATAAAAGTATTAAAATTAATATTTTCATACTCGATTTATTAAATTAATTATTGAATATAATATGACTAAGTTTATTATTAAAATATCATGCAAGGATAATATAAAATCAGCAAACTAAGTACTAACCAGTTTTTGCTTGATGTGGTGATAAGGGGGCAATTTCTTGAGTCCCATCGCCCTCAACAACAGGAGTCAATCGGGAAGAAGTTTTCCCAGTTAAATTAGTCTGTTCAGGAGCACCAGGAACAACATCACTATCTGAATAATAGAAAGAATGCAATAGAAAAATACCCTTGGCATAAAAACAGTGATAAATATTAAATATGAAATCAGTTACCTAAATCGATAGAAATGGTAATTTTCTGTTTTTCACATTGGAATTCATTAGTATCGGTTGAAACAGGAGGAACACTTGAGGTAGATTTTATTTTCTTCTTTTTATGCTCTTTATCTTTGTTGCGTTTACTTATTGGCTGAGGTACTGCTTCCAAACTTTAAGGAATTTGATTTTCATGTATTTTTAGCATAAAACATATGTTAGTATAACTTCCTTATTGATGGTTTCACATACTCAGCAATATCATCATTTTTGATGAAAATGTGATCATTTGAAACCGATTGTTAAAAATATTTTATGAATTTTAAATTGAAAGTTTACCACAAAATGGAAGCTAAGACATTTGAATTTTTTGTTTTTTATTTTTACCTGCTAGCAGTTGTTGACGGGTGTCTGCAGTAACCGCTGCTTCTACTGGAATTACTTTCGCTATTTCTTGATTTTGAACTTCCACTACAAGAAATTCAATTATTGATATTTATTTGCATATTTTTGCATAACTTGATATGTATATTTTAGTCAGTAAATATCTGTATTAAATGCTTAAATATTGAAATATGAAAACTAAAAATTATTCACCAGATTGAATAAAAGACCACTGGTAACGCTCAGTAAGAAAAACAATTTTTTGTTTTTCCATTAAAACCGGACTTAAATATTAAAATTTTTTGATTATTTTTCTTTTAATTTTAAAGATAAATGTTTAAATACATGATCTCTAGTGTTGAAATTTGTATTATTTGTTTTTTCCATTATGGAATTATTTATGTTCAAAATAGGTAAAAATCCTTGATGTATAACCTTCCTTTTATTGCAAAATCAATGAAATATTTAAAATTTTTCATTATATTATAAATTATGCATAAAAATCAAGGCAATTTCATAAGAAAAATTAATATTAAAGCGCCAGGTTAAATATCTATCTTAGTTGTCAACATATTTGAAAATAACTTAAATAAAAGAAAATCTGAAAAAATCTCTTTCTTTTTATTATTTTAATTTTATATTATAAATTATAAATGAAATGAATGATAATTTAATAATAAATTTAGTACAAAAGCGCTAAATAAATTAACTATAATAGTTACCGAAATATTTAAAAAAAACCTTAAATAGTAAAAGTCTATAAAAATCTCTGATGTATAAATTTCCGGTTTTCGCAAAATAATATAAAATATTATTTTCAATTTAATACTAATAATTATACATCATCCCAAAAATAATTTCATGCACAATACCATGTTAAATATCTTTCTTATTAGCTACCGAAATATTTGAATAAAATTGCAATATTATAATTAGCAAAAATCTCTGATGTTAAGCTTATATTTTTTGCGTAAAAACGATAAAAACGTTATTTGTATTTAAAAAAGCTAAAATAAAAACAATTTTGTGATAAAAAGCATGCAAAAACGTTAGATGAAATATTGGTATTAGTTGCCGAGATATTTGCAAAAATTGAAATTTATATAAATCAATAAAGGACATACCTTCTTTGAGATTGACTATTACCACAGCTATTAGAATAACCAGAATCTGACACTTTATTTGTGCCTGATTCAGACTCCATCTTGATAGTGGTGATGGATTACCTAAAAATCAAAAAAAATCCTTGTTTATTTACAATATAAACAACAAACGCAATACTGAAAAGTTTGCGTTTGTATCTCAATTTGTTTTTGAGAAATATATAAATTCAATTAAGATTTCAAATGTCTAAACTGCGTATAAAAATATAAAAAGCTGTTATGAAATTTAATTTAAATAAAACAATTAAAAACTTAATTTCAATTTTTCTTGGTTTCTTTTAAAAATAGAATAAATATACATTTGTCTTCTTAATGAAATAATTTTAATTTACAAAAGCATATGTATGTATGTAAGTATTATTGGATAACATATTAGTATTTATAGTTATCTTCGAATAATCAATATATATTCCTGGGTTATTATTAATCAAGTTATAATTAGGAACATTGGAAACTGCAACTGTGTAATAAAAATAAAAATTGCACGTGCAAATTTCGAATTGTTTGCACGAGTTCATTTAGATATATTATTTCTGTTTTAATAGCAATGGAAATTATATGCTGTACATTGTTTTATTAAACTTTTGTTCTTGCACTTTTTATTACATAATAGTTGGTTTTTCAAATTTGTAATAATATTAAGGTATTAGTTTAATGATTGATATAACGACCATCGGTTATTACGGCCACTTTTGTTTCTCTGTATTAATATAATAAACAAATTCGAGTTCCTCTATGCTTTGTCTGAATAATTTAGTTAATATATTCAATTACTAGTAATTATATACATTATCCAAATAACATACTATTTTATTATGTCTTGATATTTTCAATTAATTAAAATATAATAAACTAATATAGTAATGATCTTTACTTCTCTTTTTCTGAAATATCCCTGATAATTTTATTGAAAACATAAATAAAAGCATTATATTTTATTATGTAATGAAAAATAAATTAAATTTAAAACATTTTCATATAAATAAAATAGAAATAAACAGTTTATAATTAAACCTTTTAAACCAAAATAATCCAATGTATTATATAATTAAAATAATTACTTAATAATTGTCATTTTCAATCTAGATAAAAGTTTGATTTTATTTACGTCTGTAACATGGTTTATTTATAAAACAAAATCCTGTTACATAACACATCACAACACAACACAACACAACACAACCTATCTGTACAAAATAACAAATGAAGATGATTATTATTATTGGAATAGTCTAAATATAGAAAATTTATATATAATATATTAATTTTGTCCTTTTATAGATCATGAGTAATTATATAATTTAATTAAATTTGTATTAATAACATATATATATATATATATATATATATATATATATATATATATATATATATATATATATATAAATGATCCTTAAGTTATCATTAAACATGCAAGAANTATAAGTAGTACTTGACATAATTTCTTGTAAAAATTTGTTCAATAAAATGTGAAAACGTGAGGTGTAAACAGTCACGTGTTTCTAGGCTATACAATGCAAAAAAAAATCAAATTGGCTAGGTCAATAACTTTATATGTACCTTTAGAAATATATATATATATATATTTCTAAAGGTACATATAAAGTTATTGACCTAGCCAATTTGATTTTTTTTTGCATTGTATAGCCTAGAAACACGTGACTGTTTACACCTCACGTTTTCACATTTTATTGAACAAATTTTTACAAGAAATTATGTCAAGTACTACTTATATTACTATTACCTTGAATCATTTTTCATTACTTTATTTACATGCATATCTATTAATAAATAAATAAATAAATAAATGGTCATTATATAACATTCACTTTCAGTATTATTAAAGTATTTGGGTCAAATTTTATTTTTATTTTTAAATGACCTTTAAATTACTGGTAGTATAACTATTCTATAAATTATAAAAAAGAAAAAAATCTTATACAACAAAACTGAAAAAGATTTTGTAATTTGTCATTGTTCAAGTTGGCTTTTACTTTCAAGATGTAACTCCCACTAAAGGATTTCTAGGGGTTTATATAGATTTTATAGCGGGTTACCAACTGGAAATGTATACCTATTGGAAATAAATACCTACGCAAATGTTTCATGCAGTCTATTTATAAGTTTCAAGTAACATATTTCAAACACAACTGCATTTCTGAATTTATATTATATAATTTTATAAAATGTTATATATCTTGATGTATAAAAAAAGAATTTTCATTTTATCTTTAATTACAGATTGCAGGTATTTATATTTTTAGAAATTGTTTAATGTTATTAAAGAATAAATATTTGTTTTTATCTTTCTTGTGAAGCATTTGGCAAAATGTTTTTTTTTTGTATTTTCAATTTTATTGCGACAAAAATTCAATTTTCAGTATCTTTAATTCTTTTTTAAATGTTCCTGACAAGGGAGGTGCAAGAGGTATCCCCCACCGACTTCGTAGGGCTTTAAATATGATATTCTACAATCAAATTTAAGAGATAAATATTTTGTTTGTCGGCGGAAAAACATACTTAAAGGGTGAAATCATCCCTCAACGTTGATGGTAAAGAGAGGTGGTTCTGAGGCACCATATACTTGCAGATATTATAATCAAATAGGCCTAACGGCATAAAGATCGTCATCAAAAATAATGAAAAATGCATACCTCAAGGATCATTCAAACAGAGGTTATACGGGTTAAAAAAATTAACTATTATTCGAATTTAATTGATTTCAACGCTAATTTAAACAAGAAAAAATTAGAAGATACAGATTTTGGCATTTAAAAAAATATTAAACCATAAGGGGAAAACTCTCCTTTTTTATTCAACTAATGTTTGATTTTCAACGGATTTTTTACCATTTACTTTGAGGGATGATTCTACCCTTTAAATATATTTTTCCGTCGATAAAAAAATACTTATGTGTAGTATATCATATATAAAGTAGAATGAAATCGGCGAGGGTCACCTCTTGCACCTTCTTTGTTAGATAAAGCATATATTGCCACCTTTTCTAATATTACTTATAAAAATTTAGATTACAATTAATCCGCACCAAGAAGATGTGTTAGTACAATTAGAAATTGATTTCTATTTAAATTCAAAGCTATATGTATGTAATAGAATATACTTGAAGTATTAATAAAAGTGTAAAGATATTTTGTCCTACATAATAAACAATTATTTGTTACTTATTGTTAGTTTAAATTGCAACTTCGTAAATAAATATGTATAAAATGAAGGTTATATCATGGAAAAAGGTAGCGTAATAGTCGGGAGGCGAGGAAATATTGTATAGGTCATCTCACGTGTACAACAACGTTTTCACATTTATCTTTTCTATATTTAAGCAAGCACATATGAGTTTTCTTGTTTTTATTCTGTTCATTATTGTTCCAACTAATAATAAACTTTAAAATTTTATTTATTTATAGTAACAGGATCAGTTATCAGGGTTATTTGAATGATATCCGAGAAGCTATTAAAAAACACAAACAATTTAGTAATTTTATTTAAGATAAAAAGAATCAATCATCTAATTAAAGAATATAAATGAAGTATTTGCTTCAATTTTCTAGATACATAGTGCAAAATTAGATTTACGCTTGCCGAAAGCCCGACAATTTGAAATTTCATCGAGAAGTTACTAAAAGAGGTATTAATGTCTAATTTCATCCCTCAAGGCGGAAAAAGAGAGCCTATTGTACAGAGCTGACATTGTTGACTAAAGGTAAGCATCACCAAATATAAAACATATCTACTTGAGCTTTTAGAATCTTGATCATCACTATTTTGTCTGGAGTTTGGACCACTTTCATTCAATTATATTAATATTTTACATTTTTCGAATGTCTTAAAGTCAAAACACACAATTTTATTAGTTAATTGTGCATAATCCAAACTCCAGATAATTTATTACAGATTAAGAACTGCTACTTAATTTTATGTTTCAGATCTCAAAACCGAAGAAAAGTTTCCGGACATCCGAAAAAACATAGCCCGGAATTTAAGACTACATTTAGAGATCAAACTGGGCCTATTAAAATGAATTATAAATACATTTTATAGTTTAAATTTAAATAAACAACCTAATGATCATAAATATTTAATTTATCTCAAAGAAAACTCCTGAAAAACTGTCAGAAACACGCTTTATAAACGGTAATACCCCCTTAAATACAAATCGGTAGAACTATTAACACATAATCAAAGAACAAAATTTTCCTGATAAATTATCTGTTTCACAACATGTAACGGGAAATTTATATAATACCCAATTTGAGCTTTTGATATACATATAGAAATAATTAGATAATTTTCTCTTTGAAACTGATTTTATTATATTTTATAACTATTATTATTCATGGCAAATGAAACGTACATATGTAAAATTATTAGAAAATAAAGTAATTAAAAAAAATATTATATTTACTGTAAACATATCTAAAACGTATATTATATATCACGTTGACTCATCATATGTGGAGAATCTACACTATTAGCATACGTGTTTCCATATCGATTTGTTTTGTTTCGATATTTTAGGAATAACTAATCCATGTAAACTGAAAATAAATTTACCCCCTTGCATCATTGACGTATTTTATATTTATTTATACCTAAATGCTTGTCCAAACATGTATAATATTATTATCTTTAAATTCAAATTTAGAGAATTGATGATTTGTAAATAAATATAAGATGGTAACAGTAAATATTATTGAAAATCAAGTGATTTTTTTTCTTTTATTCAATCAGTTACGTCATTGTGACCTCAAAGTTAGGTTAGTAATGTCTAATTATGACGCGTCTTGCTTATTAACAAGCATTATTCGAAGGTTAAAAATTATTTCCATTGCTCAAATTCTTGTATAATTTTCTTTTTAGTGTAAAACAACTTTTATTTTATTCATATTTGCCCATTATTTATTTTACGCTTTATATAATATCTTATGCTAATTTTAAACATTACGAAAACTGAAACGGAAGTTTAAAATAACGCGGAACGAAACAGTCGTACGAAATATCAATCTATAGTCTTCTTATGTACCTATTTAAAAGATGTACAGAGTTTTAATAAATAGTTATTAATTATTTTTAAGTGAAATTTCGTAGGGTTAATTCATGCATAACGAAAAATGAAACGGAAATTATATGTATATGTAATATTGTGAAGATACGTAGTTAAATTTAGTTAAAGGAATTCTTTGCTCATTACTTTACTTTGAAAGGAAATTAGTATAATATAAATATATATA
>NEEE01001635.1:48050-81058 GCA_002278615.1 Pogonus chalceus
ATTAAATAATATAGCTGTAGATATCTATTAAATGAGAATATTTATATTTTAAACATTACTTTTGAACTATTACTTGTATGCAGTTCTATCAAATATTTAGATTCAAAATGAAATTTTATGTTTTTAACCTTAAAAGTAATTAATTTTCTGTAGTTTTCTGATGAAAATTTAACCTATTAATGAAATATACAATAAAATTCAATCAATATATTTTAATATTATATTTTCCAATATTTAACTACAATTATATTTAAACCCCGAATCATCCAGGCATGTAATTATTTACAATTCTTTATTTTACATGATTATAATTAGACGTATATTATTACAAATAAAAAAATCTATATAACCTATATAGTAAATAATAAATAAAATTGACTAGAATATTATTTCGTATTTTTATTACATAATAATTAATTATTTCCCGATGCTTTCATCATATCTCCAAGAAGTCGTTCAATAGCAACATCACCAATTGTCTTACGGAATAATAATTCCTCAAGACCACGTCTAGATACACTTTGAATCGCTGGTAAAGATAATAATAATTTACCAAATCGTCCTTTATGTGAACATAAACGACTTGAACAATATTCGTGTAACATTACATGCGTTTGGTCTTGAAGTAGTTCTATATGTGTTGGATCGCAAATACCTCGAGATTCTACAAATATTTGTGTTTATTTTTAAGGAGGAATTAATATAGAATGCATAACTTACCAGCTTTGAATAAAACAAGAGCTTTAAGGCAAGCGTATTCAGTGTGATCTACTCGTAATAAAGTTAATCTTGTGATTACGTCTCGTAGTTTTCTTGCATCTTCATCTAGTGTTAAATGTCTTGTGGCTGGACTTGTTGCGTTTGAAACTAATAAATCTAAATTTAATTAAGTATTATTTTAAATTCATATTGTTTATTGAATTTTTATAGTTTTGTTGCTTACTTTCATCTATTGGAAGAGACCATTGTGCTGCTGTTAATACAAATAATTCACTCCATGATTCTTCTAACAAAATTGATTGATCTCTGTATGATAACTAAAAATATTGTTTTTTAATTAATAAATACTCACATTTGTTAGAATTACCGAAAATATTAAATAAGCGAATATTTAAGAAATTTAGGTGGATAATAATCATTTTCTCTAAATATTTTGCATTAAATTTATTATAAAATTCTTTGTCTTTTGGTAAATAATTTAAGATTTACAACTGAAACTAAAATTTTGATCAATTTTGTGGAAAAATATTGTCGATTTTCAACGTTTTAGTTTTTTTTATAACTATTTGGAAAACTATTATAGATATTAAATCAAATATTTATGCATTAAATTAGTTATAAAATTATCTATCTTTTGGTATATAATTTGAGATTTGAAACAATTTTTTGTCGATTTTACGAAAAATAGAAACGATTTTTGTCGATTTTCAACATTTCTTTTTTTTAATAAATTTTTCGAAAATTATAATAGATATTAAATCGAATATTTTTACATTAATAATCGATTTTACGAAAAATAGAAAATTATACATTAGCAATTTTTTGATATAAAATAAAAAATAAATTTTTTATTTCATTTGACAAATAAAGAAAAGTTTTTTGTCAATTTTCAATATTTCATATTTTTGCAAATATGTATAATAAATAAAATAGATTTTGAATCAAACTTTTTTGTATCAAATTGATAAATAATTTATAATATAAAGCAAAATATTTTTTCGGAAATTGCAAATAAGCGGGACTTAATATTTTCCCTTGATTTTTAATGTTAAATCATAATATATTTTTATAAATATGTTCTGAGAATTGATTTTCCAATAAAATAGTAAATGATAGCAATATTTTAGAATTTTGCAAATAATTTGGAAACTGTAATAGATTTTTTGCATTAAATAAGCTAAAAAAAAACTGTTTTAATTTTTTTTCTGATATTAAATTAAATTTATAGTTTCAATAGAATTTTATTTATTATTAAATATTTTTCTTTTATATTCAATAATTTTTATTCTTAATTTCCTACCATTTAACTTTATATAAATTGTTCAACAATAATTACACTTTAATTTAAAAAAAAAAAATTATAAATTTTAGAAGAATAAAAAATTTATATGCTATTTATGAATTAAACTACAAATTTAAATACTTAATAACAACTGAATGCATCAGTGATTATGAATACCCATTGACCTTGTTTATAATAAAAGTATTTAAAGGAAATAATAATTACCTGAAGAAAAGAAGGTATTGTTCTAGCCCATTTAACTGATAAAAATAATAATTTCGCAGCAGATTCATATATATTTTCTGTTGGAAGCATCGTAAGACAAGACATATCAATTGGTCTAGTTGACTGTCGCATTGGTTCTATCGTAATATCGAAAATACTCTTTCTTGTCGCTACATCAATTATTGGTAATTTAGTATCATCTCTTATATCTAAAATATATTTTTATAAGTTGTAGTTGATTTAAATATTAATTTTTTTGTAGGAATTTACCATCTTGTGATGATTTTCTTTCTGTATTTGAATTAGCAGATGCTTCTTCAGAACTGCTAACTTCATCATCTTTACAAGCCCCGACAATATTACGTTGTTGTAATGTCGAGGAGATTGGTTCGAATTTTTGTGTGAATGCACTTGAATTTGACACTATTAACATAATTATTATTTACTTTAACACCGTACTCTTATATATCAAAGAGAAAATGGCGATAGTCATCTTATAACGCAAATTTCGAACATTTAAAAAATTTAACTAGTTCAGAAAAATTATCTATATTTCTATAACTCAATTTACGCAAAAACAAATCAACGTGGAATAGATACTTCGCGTAAATTGAGGGACTGGTTTAAAACTCCAATGCACAAACTTATTTAATTAATAATTAGTAAGAATTGCAACTTACTTAACCCAGTGGTTAAAAAAGTTGGTTTAACAGCAAATCCAGCTAGCATTCCTGGATACAAAAATCCAGACTGCAAATAAGTTGACATCCCCGTCGCTGCATTATTCCCTTCCATACCAACTGCTCCAACACCTAGCCCAACAGATCCAATGCTACCTAAAGCAGCATTGCTTAATCCTGGAGGTGGTGGGCCAATTCCTGCAGCAGATGCTGCACTGTTTGGTAAATGCAACGGTAAACCCGCAGCAAAAAGAGATGCTGCGCTATGAATATTTCGAAGGCTTCTAGGGCCAAGAAGATGACTGGAACTGCTTAATGGATAATGCAGTGGGGTATGCGTTGTCCGGGGAGCTCTTTCATGTTGTACTGCTGTTTATAATAATAAATTCGATTTGTGTATATGTTTTATTTTTAAAACAAAATTTTAATTATGCCAAATTAAGACAATTCAATCTTTTGACATAGATTATTCTGTGGTAAGAAATAAGTTTCATCATTCCAAAGTGATTTCTTCTGAATTTAGCATAAAAATGTGAGCAGACACAATTTAGAGTTGGTATTTATCTGACGATCAGTCGGTAATACTAGCTAAGACTGTTTGCTTATATAGTTCCGAAGCAATTGAGATACGCCTTCTAAAATTTTTCGTATTTAAACCAAAACTCTCTACAGCATATACGTATTTTAAAAAAGAACCAATCAAAACAAAGTATTACAATATAAGTGTATCTAAATTACTATAGGACTATATAAAGCAGCAATCAGTCCGTTACGCGTATTACCGACCGTTCGTCATATAAATACAAACGTTAACTTGTGTCTGTTCACAGTTCAATGCGAGAATCAGTTAAAAATGTAACAAATTGAGAAAATAAGGCCGGAATGTTATTCCTTACATCAAAATTTACTAGAAAACATATAATGTCATATAATATAATCAGTTTTAATCCGTGATTTTCGATACATATATACAAGAATTGCTCATTTAATATAATAGGATATTCATATGAGGCAGAAAAAAAAACAAACACTGATAGGAACATCTGAACATTTCACACTAATATTATCAATAATATTCATGACAAGACAACATCAATTAGGGCGTCAATTAGAGTCC
This sequence comes from Pogonus chalceus, assembly GCA_002278615.1. NCBI lineage: Eukaryota > Metazoa > Arthropoda > Insecta > Coleoptera > Carabidae > Pogonus > Pogonus chalceus. Next base: position 52,075 of record NEEE01001635.1, read on the forward strand.
ATCATTGAAATAACACACCCCGGGAACCAAAGTGTGAAATAAACAATACACTAACGTAAAGTGTTTACCCACCCCTAGTCAACCCTGATTATCAGGGTTACATTTACTATTTATACATCACCCTACATTCAACTTATATCAGTTTTCATTATTATAAAAAAAATATAGCTGTGTATTAATCTTACCATCTCTTTTCATATTTACTTGAAGACATTTTCGGAATCTACAAGCTTGGCATTGATTTCTTCTTGTTACATCGACTATACAACGTCCGTTTTCTTTACAGACGTATTCTAAATTTCTGCAATAATTCATATTTTAAATAAAAAACTAATATATTAAATAAAACAAATATAAGAAACGTATATTTCATAAATAAGCGGGCATTCTTTATTCGTGGGCTTTTGTTTTGTAAATTTTTAGAAAACGTGTGATCTTTAGTAATATTCCATCGATAAAAAGAGAAAAATTTGAAGAAGTCTACGGTGATTACCAATAAAGAGGGTATTACCGTTTAGAATTTTGAAAAAATCGATTATTTTGCATAATTTAATACTTTATAATGTCTAATTTTATATTTTTTCGAGGAAAAGGAGGAACTAATGTATCTACTTGAGCTTTTAGAATCTTAAACTCCACTATTTTGATTGAATTTTGGACCACTTTAAAGTCAGAAAGAAGGGAACAAAAAACGGTCACTTTTTCCTGATGTCCGCTATTTAATTAATTATCAAGAGTTTATATTTCCACGGCCCAAACTCCAGATAATTTAATAAAGATTAAATGAAATTTATACCTCCGGATGCTTCGTTTGAAGAATCCTCGACATCCATCACAACTAGCAACTCCGTAGTGTTTTCCTGAAGCCTTATCACCACAAACTCTACAAAGAGTTTCAGTTTTTGATGATTGATTTGTAGAAGTATCATCCATTTTCCTAAAAAAAATTATAAATTGAATAAATTGTTAACATGTACATGTTTATATGTGTGCATGACATGGAAATATATAGAAATATTAGTTTATAGGGGTAGGCGTGTTTTGTATACGATGACCGGGTTGGATGGAATCAGTATGTCATGTCGGCGATGGCGTTAGTGTTTTGTTTCTTTCGGTCTGGTTCTCCACCCATTTTATAGTAATAAGTAGTTTGTGATGGCTAGCGACTCCATCACGACTTTTGGTTTTTTATTGTTCTCTGTAATTTTGTTGTCTCACGCGATATTTTCTCTTGAATTATTTATTTTGACCGTAAGGTAATTTGTTCGCCTACCAATATATTGTTTTCTATTTTATTATATATAGAGATTTTTGTTCATGACTATATTAAATTTCAAAATATCTATATTGCAAAAATTGCCTGATTATTTCGGAAATTGTCCAACTATTTCTAATAAACTTTTTACAAAGCCAGATTTTGCAATTAACTCACAAAATTTTTATATCGCAATAAAAGGAAATTCGCAAAATAGAGTTATTATTTAGCTTACAATTAGTTTGGAAGAAATTCACAAAAAATGCAAATAATTCAATAAATGTTATAATAGAACACATTATAAGTAATTTCCTAAAAAATTTAGTTCCGAACTTATTTTTTTTACTTTGTAGACACTCTGCTTTCCCAATATTAAATGTTCCTAAACTTATTTGGATATATACAATCTGTAATAAGAGTAATAAGATATTAACGCCTAAATTTTTGCAATGATCTGCTTCCTTGACCCCCATTTACAAATCATGAACCTCCTTTATTTTTATTTTTTTCACTAACAAAGACCTCTTAAAAATCAAAATCGATCTCTAGGGGTCGATATAGACCACTTTGGGAATCTATATCTTAAAATGTATAATCTTAGTTTTTATTCTAAAAATCTACATTCAATGATAAATAATTTTATTCTGAATACAACTTTAAATAGTCCAATTTCTCATAAAATAAATTATTTGGTCAATACAATTATTTATAATTTATAACAACAAATCAGCAGAAAACAATCTAGTAAGTAATTTTATATGTTGGGAATACTAATGGAGGCATGTCTTGTTTTTGTGATAAAAGCAAACCAATTACAATGCAGTATGTACGAATAATAATTATGCTTAACCCAATAAGATACAGTATGAGCTTTAAGTAATTTGATTTGTTCAAAATACTGGTAGGACTTGTCTCGTTTTTGATAAAAACAAACCAATTACATTACAGCATGTCGGTGCAATTATTTTTGGACCAATAACATAAATTATGGGTTGAATCAAATAGTTTTAAACAAACTATGATAGATGTCACTAGCAATATTATTTTGAATGTTTTCTTGTATATTTCAATTGAAGACTACATATTATTACAAGTAGTGGGATTATTTTCCTTCATTTTTGTTATGGGCGAGGCTTATCCCTGAACAAAACAATTAACCAATCATGTTTAAGGTAATCCCGTAAAGAATAAACTCCATGCGTTTTAAGCCTGAACAATTTTAGATTGAAATCAAACTTTTTAAGTAACTATTGTTCATTTTCTAAATATTCGTAAAGTATACAGAGTAATAACAATAAATTTAACGTTTATATTTATTAGTATAGAAATAATAGTTTACTGGGGACCCTAAAAATAATTTTTAAATAAATTGCTTGTTAAAACACTAAATACTATAAAAATTTGAAGAAAAAAAAATATAAATGTAGGTTTTATTAGGTTTTGGATAAAGTCTATCAACTTTAAAACATACTTTGCATTAGATTTATTTACAAACAATAATAAAAAGTGTATAATTGGGTATTTTATACAATGCCTAAGCAAATTTTAATATATAGAATGAACCTTTTTATTGAATATCCACATATTTCATACATATAGGAGGTAAAGTATTCAAATGATTATTAATGTTAAATAAAATGCTTAGATATTATATATATAATAACTAGGTAATGTATATAACATCATTTAAATTCTACAAGAGACTTTCTGAAATTAAATGTTCATAATAAAATTAAACTTAATTAAATAAATAATTTCAATTAGTTAACTTTTATTTTCAATAATGTTAGTAGGTAGATATATAATATAAATATTAATAAAAAGTGTATAATTGGGTATTTTATATAATGCCTAAGCAAATTTTAATATATAGAATGATTCTTTTTACTGAATATTCACATATTTCATACATATACGAGATAAATTATTCAACTAATTTTTAATCTTAAATAAAATGCTTAGATATTACATATAATAACTACAGTGGTGTGCAAAACAAAAGCAACTATTTTACTTAACNGGTAATGTATATAACATTTAAATTCTACGAGAGACTGTCTGAAGTTATATGTTTAAAATAAAATTTAACTTAATTAAATAAATAATTTTAATTGCTTAACTTTTATTTTCAATAATTTTTGTAGATAGATAATATATAATTTAAATATTAATGAAAAGTGTATAATTAGGTATTTTATACAATGCCTAAGCAAATTTTAATACATATAGGAGGTAAAGTATTAAACTAATTTTTAATCTTAAATAAAATACTTAGATATTACATATAATAACTAGGTAATGTATATAATATCATTTAAATTGTATGAGACCCTGTCTGAAATTACATGTTCATAATAAAATAAAATTTGATTTAATCAATTAGTTAATTAATATTATATGTAATTCGATATGTTATAGAATGCCTAGATATATTTTGATTATTTCAATGCAACATCATATAAAATATCTAAATATCACATATACGTATTTAACTGATTTTCAATGTTTAATAAAATGCTTAAATATTACATATAATAACTAGGTAATGTATATAATATCATTTATATTTATATAAAAAAAATTAATCTTAATTAAATAAATGATTTAAATTAAGTAACGTATTATTTTTAATTTAATTTATTAATTATTTAATTATTAATAGATAATAATATATAATATAATTTCGTCAGGTCTTAAAGGCACTGTACAAGAGCTCTGCATAACACATAATATAATATAAGGTGTGTCCAGCTGTGTCCATTCACAGAATTAATAATTCATAATATTTTGCTTGCTTGGTCATCCAATGTTACATAATATCAAAACTTGCTGGCTTATCTATATATGAACAATTGTATTTGACACTTGTAAAAAAATTTATATCTATAAAAAACATATTTTAAATAATCAAATATTATATATGTATGTATAATATATTTATTGCGTGTTTGATGGTCAAAATAGTGAACTCATTAATTTTTCAGAAGTGAAAAAAGTTCAAAAAAGTCAAATATAATCCGTGCAGACAATTAGCAACACACAATAATCCATTTTAGACAATATCGTCTATAAAATCGTGCTATCTAACCGCTAACCTATCATTATTTGAAGCACTCATTGTAACACTGACATAAGGGACGATTATTATTTGGGGTAACTTACACGCTGCTTATAAAACTATACCCAGCTATATAAATGTATCTATATTATACATAACCACACTTTCTTTAATATAAAAAATAAATAGTATTAATTAATTATATATCAGAGTTTTATTTAGTAATTCTAAATATTCTGTAATTTTATATTGCTTTTGAAGTGAAATATTTCCAAATCATTTAGGTTAGAAAAGTTAATATACTTGGTGTGACATAAAACTATGGCTGAAAGTTTCCGATCAACAATAGATTATGTAAATTTTTCTTCAAGTCAAAACTCATGTGACACGGTGGTAGCACCCAAACACCCCAGGATAAACCAGGCTAGAAGAGGTAACATATGCGGTCGACCGTCGACCACGTCAAAGTCGCAATTTTATTCAACCGAATTATAAATTCTAATTTGAAAAGTATTGAATCGATCGTTCATGCAACATACGCATCTGACAAATGCTTTAAAAAATAATTATCAAAAGATGACTGTTCGATTTCATAAAAAATAGCGAGCTGATTGTGATATATAGATATACTATTGTATTATTAAGTATGCAAATTTTTATAACTACTGATATGCACTTATTTCTACAGATGTGCTTATAATAAATAAATTGTAAATATATGCGTAAAAATATTAATTAATTTAAATTATTATTGTATTTTGTAAAATAGTTAAGTTATATGTACATTAGTGCAAACTTTGAGCGCTTTAAGTAATTTTTTAAGATAATTGTTTTAGTAATATCAGGCCTGCGACACTCGGAATTCAGTTTCAATGACCTTAACGGTGTGTAGTAAAATATCTAACTTTATATTAAAACAGTGTAACAGCCACTGGTGCTCGCGTTGCCCGCGCAGCTCTTATTCAGTGTTTTGGTGAATATGACAAAGTGACATCTAATAAATATCACAATAAAATTGTCCGCCTAAAATTTCTGTATAGTATATCCAACAACACTTATAAAATTCTGGACATCACAACCAACAACCAACTAGAGGTCATTCAAAAGTTATTTTTAAAGAGTGATGTTAAACCATTTGATTTGGTAAGTGGGAAAAGGATAGAAAAAAGAGTGTCGTTAACACTATTGAACTATTTTTTTTATAAACATATCTGCATTTAAGTATATAATTATTGATTTTTTATCAGTTTTATATAAGGAATTTGAACAAATTTGAATATTTTATTGTCAGTACTTTTTAAATATCTCGGAAATTCAAATTTCCGCACTAAGTTTGTCGTGAAATTATCTTCTATTTTATATAAAAATTATAATATAAAAATGTATTAAAACATTGGCTTAGTTCTACAGGTTATATATCAGGGATGTTTGCAGATTATAAAATTGCAAATTTTTATATATCTCTAGAATTAGATATGATATTAAATCTAGCGTTTTTGCATAATTTTTTTATGAAAATACCTTTTTTGAGATAAATAATATATGTTACAAAATTGAAACAATATTCGATTTTGAAAAAAATCTCAAGCCTTCAATTGCAAATGTTTTCAAAAACTAAAATCGATATTAAATTAATAGTTTTTACATTAAATTTGTTGAGAACATATATTTGTTTTGATTTATAACTTATGATATAATTTTATCTAATATATCTAATATCTTATTCAATTCAGCGCTTTTGCACCATATTTTAATATAAACTTCTGTTTGGTAAATTTGCTGAAAATCTCTAAAATTACAACACCTATTTTTTATTATATTAGTAATAGATACAACATAAGAATTATTTTAAAACATTAAACATGAAATGAATAGTACCGCAGATATAAAATAAAGCGGGATATGAATAATTATACATTAGTTGTGGTATTAAATGACATATTACGTGCACAGTAGCACAAGCAGCTAAAAAAAGGGGTGCTTGGGTAGTATTGTCAAACAAGTAAACACCACCCGCACTGACTGCTCACGACCCACAGCGACCCGCGCGACCCACGTCCATTCGGTGAGAATGCAACACGTGCTCCCGTGCTCGCTTAAATCAAACTATAATGTCAATTTAGTTTATTCCGACATGTACCGACGAGTGTCATAACTATATATTGATAGTCATCTTATACTTACAAATTTATTTATTTCTGTATTAGAATTACTATTTTGTTTAAGACGATAAATATGAAAGAATTTTAAATAATAAAATATACGCGTGCACGATTAAATAGTCCACGTGTACCGGAAACTAACACTTTTCAAGGGGATGAGAGTAAGGGTGTATGACTCGACAAACAGCAGCGGTAGCCCTTTATTCCATTTCCCCTAATCACACCTGTTTTACAAAAGTCAATTTGTAAAAAAATCTACATGTCAATCATAAATATATGTTGTGAGTTCAAAGTTCATATTTTACAAGCATTTCTTTGAAATAATATTTCTTATAATTTTATTTATACTTGGAAAAATAAATATTAAAATTTTATATTCATAATGGATTATATTTTTTCCAAAGAAATACAATTGTTCTTAAGAAAAGTTTCATGTCAATCTATTATAGTAAATAAAATTTTATATGGTTTGAATATAAAAATTCTTAAGAATCCAGAAAATTTTGTTTTTAATAGCCGTAGATGAGAGCAGAATAGTCATTCCAAACATGTTGCAGAATATACCTTCTATAATACTATAAATTTAATCGAATTTAAAAAACATAACCAAAAACAAAATATGTCATTTAATAATTAAAAAATAGCTACTTACTAGATGTTATGCGTTATAAGGTAATATAAACTTCATATAACCGTTATTAAACACTAGTGCATAATAATACTGCACGGTTACGCAGAATGTAACCATTCTATGATTAAAAATTATATAACAATAGTATGATTTCTGTAATAGTATTATATAAAACTACACAAAAGATTTAAAACAAATTATTTTATGTTTAATAAAACTTTCTGTGCATTAATGAATTTTCTTTGATTTCTAAATAATAATTTATGAAATCTTGACGTAAACAATTTAAATATATCATATGTTCCGATACCATATGTTCAATATATACCGTGATATATCGTTTGGGGAGGAAATTAGCTTATAATTATGTTATAATTATATAATTACTATAGGTGGTTTGTTATGCTTGACTTGCATATTGCATTCAAGTGCAGGTGCACTGATTCACAGTTTACAATTTTTATTTTTTCATTATTTTTATTCTATATATATCTTTATGTATATTATAGTTACAGGTCACCAGGCAGCCATGACAAAACAATTGAAAGGGGTGTCAAATAAAATAAATTAATTTCATTTTAACACTTAAATAAATTAATAAAATAATTTTATAGATTTTCTTTCTTATTTAATTATATTTACAAGTTCGGCCCTTTATTTTGTTTACTGGTTCACTTGAAATTTTTTTTTTATTTTACGTTTGCTTATTATATGTATTAATATTATAAATTTTAAATGCGGGAAGCCTAAATACAATTTTTAAGGTGCATCTATTCTCCATAAGCTGAAAATTCTGATAGGTTTTTCTAATTATTGTTGCTACGTATAATTATGAAGCTTTCTTCACTATATATTTGTAATTGATAATACAAGGGCTATATTATATAAATTTTTGGTTGAAATAATAGTTTACTGGTGACCCTAAAAAAGATTTTTTCAAATAACTTGGGAGATAGTGCACTCATTACAATTAAATTTTGAAAATATCTTTTTAATATGTATTTGTAGGTTTTATTAAGTTTTGGTTGAAATCTATCAACCATTAAACATACTTTGCTGGTAAATATCACTAAAGGTTTATTTATAAATATTAAATTGTATAATTAGGCATTGTATACAATGCCTAAGCATATTTTAATATATGGAATGCAACTTTTTTATAGAATGTCCATATATTTCATACATATATCTACTAGGTTAAGTATTTTATTAATTTTCAAAGTTAAATAAAAGGTCCTAAATATTATATACAATAACTAGATAATGTATATAATATACTGATACTGTCTGAGATTACATGTTCATAATTAAATTAAAATTAATTAAATAAATAATTTCAATTAGTTAACCATTATTTTCAATAATTTATAAACGATAATGAAAAGTATATCTATATGAAATTCGGTATTTTATAGAATGCCTAAGAAGATTTTGATAATTAAAATGTAACCTGTTTTATTTCATACAAGTAAATTTGAATCAATTTGAATATTTAATAAATTGCCTAAATATTACATGTAATAACTAGGTAATGTATATATTTATAGAATGTCTAGGTATGTTGCACTTCTTATAGTTATAATTTTTTTTTTATATAGTTTTCCTAACTATAATTGATACATCATTTTATATAATGCCTGTATATTTCATACAACGTCTAGATTAATTTAAATAAATTAACTAATTTACTAAATGCCACGAAATTTCATAAAATGCCTAATTCGTCTTTATGATTACACATTAATATAAAAAATTTATGAAATATATTATTTAAATATATATNTAATCCCTTTATTTGTGCAGAGAGCCTGCTAAATGCAGGGAATGTTGTTTAAGGCCTCTTGTAACTTTTAATAATTTTTAAGTGATTTATCTTGAAGTACAACTAAATTATTTCACTTTTTCATTAAATATATTTTTTATAGTTTTGAATAATATTATTTGAAATAGAATATAGTGACTTACCTTTAATAGCAGCTGTTGATTCGTTGGAGATATGTCAAGAAAAAAGCACAATTTAATTGAAAAAGCACGTTGTAACCTGCACTCTTGCCCGAATACTACGAAATAAATAAATGTAGCCTCTATTGCGTTGAGGTTTCATGCTTGTGTAATCGAGTACACGCATACGTGACCATGCCCCGCCTACCAGATCAATTGTTCGACGGATCAACGCGTGAGCCAATCACCGCGAACCATACAAATGATCTTGAGTCTCGAGTTAGCATACATTGCTGCCATTGGATAAAAGGCGTGGCAATGTTGAAAGTTCGACTTTAGTGATCTGTCTATGAGCTTTTGTGCGCTCGTTGTGGTTAGAGTGAACTTATTGACTATCATTAAGTAATTTTAGCATTGTAGATTGCATGCTAACTCTATATACGTATGTCCGGTGTAATTTGTTGTCGATTTTGAATTATTTATTTGTTTTTATGTATGTTGGCTTTTTATTTTTCTTTGTGAAAATTGATTGTTACATGAAAATTTTATATTATTACGATCTTTCGATATCAATCTATTTCTCAATCATAAAATATAACAAAATTATTTACTATAAAAAAACTCAAATATAGCTTTTGTTCAAATATTCGATTTTATCTGTTTTATGGTTTTAACTTCTATAGAATATTATTAAAAATGCGATTTCTGGAATATTAATAACCTAATTATTTGAGATTCCTTCTGGAATCAAAATTGGTTCATTAATCAAAAATAAAATAATAATAATTTTCTTTTCTTTTTTTTTTTTCCTTTTTTATTATTGATAAAATTTCTTTACTTTTCAGCAAATTTAGAATTGTAAGTTCTGATATAGGCTGAGATCTCATAATTTTATATTGAATTGAATTGAATTTTATATTGAATATATAATTTTATCTTGAAAAATGTTGAACAACATACTTATCTAGAAAATTCAACTAAGTACATATATTATATTCTTTAATTCGTGTATTTTCTTTAAAATTATAAGGTTTTCTTTGTTTTTCAACAATTTTACTAAAAAGTTAAGCAGTGTAAGCCTTGTGGTGAACTTCTATTTAAGTTTTATCAATTATTATACAATATGAAGCTGATTTATTTAGAAAATTCTAATGAATACTTATTTTTGTTCTAACAATTCTGCAGATTTATAATTCAATTATTTCTAGAATAAATCTTGCAATGTAGGTCTTTCAGTAAACTCAAAAATTTTAATTTAACTAGTTTATATCATATCCTACTTCTGGTTAATCTTAAATCTTCTATAAAATATGTGCTGATAGTTTAATGACATTAGTTCAATCAAATCATTATTTAATTGCGTTTTTANTATTATATTATGTTATAAAAAAATAGTGAGAGGGAAAAGGGGAGAGAAGAAGTAAGTAAAAAAATAATTTTATTATTATGAGGCTAACGAAGTTGTGTCAAGAGCATCATCATCGACAATTTGAGGGCGATGAAACGTGAACTGCACAAAGCCACCCACTAAAGACCTGTTCCTCAGTTACAATGACATCTTTATTTAAGCAGAGTTGAAATCAGGAGTTACACATATAATATTTATTACAAAAAATAAATTATTTCATAACGAAATCTTCTTTTTCTTATTAAAGTATATATTTACCATGCGCTGCCACCAATTTTCTCAAGTATATCATTATAGTAAAGAAATATAAATAACGATTTTATTTTTTCATTTTTATTTTACTTCTTACCTCTTATGGTTTATTATTTTAAAAAATGCAAAATGACGTATCTTCTATTATTTTTTTTCTAATTAAAATTACCTTTGAAACCAGTTAAATGCGAGTGATAGTCAATTTTTTAACTCGTAAAACTTCTGTTTGAATGAACCCTCGGATATGCCATCAAATGCATTTCTTATTATTTTTTTTTATGACGTTTTTTATTCTGTTAGGCTCATTTGATTACAACAATTGCAATTGTATATGGAACTTAAGAACCACCCCTCTTTATTATCAACTTTGAGATACAATTTCACTATTTAAATATGTTTTTCCGCCGATAAAAAATACGTGTCTCTTAGTAGAATCAAATCGGCGAAGGACACCTCCTTGTGAGATATATTTTTAAAACAGCAGCTAACTTCAAAAGTACCACGAATATACCTATCTCCTAATAATTTAAATCGAGCTACGAGTTGCACCACAGTCTAATAAAAATAACTGATGGTACATTCATAAATAACTTAAATGAATAGTAACTGCAGTACCACCAGTACCACTAGTTGGTAGTCTTGGGGTTATTAAAGATTATTTTTCCTTTTATTAATTTTATAAAACTGTTAAAATTCAATAAAATTGTTAAGGTAATATTAAAAAAAAAAAAAATAGATAAATGTATAAGGGTGTATGCCGGCCCTGAGTTGCATGAAGTTGGTGGATTGGTGAAGGAAGTAGAGGCGTATGGTGAAAACATGTGGCACTGTTCACACTCGTTGTCATCACTTCGACAGTACTACACCACACCACACTACACCACGCCGCATGGCACACACCGCTATTATGTTAAACGCTGAAACCTTTTATCGAAAATCAATTAAAAGGAATTCGTGGTCGAGGTTTATCCTACATTCCAGGATCAGAAAATGCTGACGCCTTTACTGTGGGAACGAAAAAAACTAAGACGTATGCCAAGATGATGGTTTCTTGTTCGCACACTTTAAGTGTCATGCTTTTGTTTTTTACCTCACCGTTTCCTTTGTCGCTCTATCTTAAAGTTGATACATATATATTCACTTATTTTTTTATTCAAAAGAAGTATTCATTTGAATTTAAATGGTCGCAAGTTGGATAAAACTTACTTACAAAATCTTAATTATACAAAATAAACTTATAAGCAATTCAATCTTTTTCTAAAATTTCTTTCCACACTAAATAACAGGAATGACATGGATTCTCTTGAGGTAAAAATACTCTAAATACTTCTCGCTTCTTAATTTTGTAAAATGGCACATACAGGCTTGTCAAAGTATATTTTGTACTCACTAGGAAGTTTACCAAAGATATTAATGTTAATTATTGAGTTGCTCTTTCTTTCAACTCTTTATTTTATTTTTGAACCTTTTATGATAAAGATTAGATGTCTTGTAGCAATTTAATTTCTTTCAATATATTTGTAAATAATTATCCGTAGCCTAACTATAATATCACTATCACGTCGTAAAAACGGCCTAAAATAATTTTCTCCAGAAATGAGACCCTAGTAGATCAATTTTTTGCTCCAAAATACCCCAAATCCGTGATTTTTATCAAAATTGATACCGCAGTTTTTCAGAAACTAAGATTTAAGCTAGACTTAAGATTAATCGCATGATACTTATTCCAAATTTCAAACAATTAAAAGTCATTAAAAAACGAATAATTGAATATAAACACATCTTAATTGTATATTATAAGATGCAAACCTTATAATTTGTTATAAGATAATGTATAATTAATAAAAACCTTATCAAAAATTTTTAAAAATTTTAAAAATCATTTGATTTTCCTTAATATTTTCATAAAAGTATTAAATAAAGATAAAAATTATGTTTATTATAATATTTTACTATAAATTTAAAAACAAAACTGAAATTCTTTCTTCAGACATAGCGCAGATATTGAAATGTTCTATTCCATGGCACTGATAATGTGCTTGATAGCATTTCGGTGTCAAGTAACTACTTTAACATCACATAGAAAAGGGAAGAAATTTTCACTTTGTAGCTATTCCTAAATCTATAGTCAGGCAAAACATTTATTTCAATAATATCCTTCCAAAAACAACTATAAATAATATTAATACAAGTTTATTTAAAATTAAATCTATTCTAACTATCTTATATAGTATATAGTGAGTTTGAATAGGATATGTTAGCCATTATAATTTTGAAATTAACGTCAAAGCTGGTACGTTAATATAGTTTTAAAATGTGTTTGTGATGTTTGTTCTTATAAACTGTGTATTTCTGATGTGATTTTGAAATACGAAATTAATAAATCGTAGTGTTAACTACATTGAAATTGCAATCAAAATTCAATATGGAGGAAAAGTAAAAAATAATAAATTAACAACAAGGTTAGTGCTTAGTAATATCTTAATATTGTTTGCCAAACTATATATAATACTCAGAATAAAGAACGTCGCTGAAGAATGGTGCGACGCGATTAAAGATGAATGGTTCGCGTCGAGTGGCAAGAGCGTCAGTACGCTGTTGATGACATGTTTCTGTTTGCTTGCGTCGCGGCTTCACTACTTTTCCACCAAGGCGCGGCCGGCTTTTGTTTACTTACGTAGTTATGCTGCTGACATTTTGCTATTTGCTAACTATTGTTATTGTTATTAGTCACAAAAATGTATGAATTGATTTTTTTTCAAGTGCGCACTGTACCTCACTAAGTATACTTTGTTTATTAATAACTTGAGAAGCTTTAAATAACGTTTTCATAAATCATAGCTTCTTTTTTAATTGTTTAATACATTTATCCACAATTTATATATTTTAATAGCTTTATAGAGCATATGAGACTTTAAAATTTATATTACCTTTGACCAGGACCGTAACTAGCTTTTTGTGAGCCCTGGGCAAGACTCTAAAGCTCCTGGTCTTCCTTTTTTTAAAGTCTTTCTATTGTTTCTGCCCGGAGTTTTAATTTCATTTTATATTCATGAAAAAACAATACATTTTTTAAATCGTATTCTTGCTTTTTTTTTGCAAATGCATTAATTAAATCATTAAGAAAATAACTGGGAAAGTGCCTTTGACCTTTTGGCCTTTTGCGGCGTTCCTTCTACATTTTAATCTTAATATAATGAAAATTTTTACCATTTCTTCGGAAACAATTAAAAAAATATGTACATATTACAAAATTTGCATAAAGGACAATTTTATTTTAAATTTTAATTGTAAATTCTAGAAGTTTTTACTCCATTTTTATTTTTTAAATAATTTTTAAATGAATTAAAATGACAACAAAATTTGAATGATATATATTTTAAAAAAAGGTAATTACACAGTGACCCAAAAGGGTCAAGAATTAAACGTTCGAAAATCGTCTTGACAAAGAATTATAAGGAAGAATTTGCATCTTAAACCTTACAAAATTCAGCTTGTGCAAGAATTAAAACCAACAGACCATCTTCAATGATTGAAATGTTCGAGAGGTTTCCAAAATTCGGAAATACCCTGACCCTTTTGAATAATATTTTTTTAAATACCTTAATGTGTCATAAATTAGGCCCGGCCTAGATGTAACAGTTTTTTTAGGACCCACGCAAAAAATATATTCATTTGTTATCATATGCTATCTGTGGCATCCTAGAATTGGGAACTTTGTTGCCCCACGCCCGCCGTGACCTAGTTAGAACGACCGAAAAAAAAATTTTTTTAATCGTAGCTTAATTCTAGAATTTTTAAATTTATTTTAATATAGTAGATAGAGATTAAAAAATTAATAATATAGGATATAAGGATAAATAAAAACACATAAAATAATTTATTTACATAATATTTATTTCACACGTATTTTTCAACACTGATCTAAACTCTAAAATATAAAATCTCACTCTTAAAAATTACATAAAATCTCTTAAAGAGACAATTGAAATCAGATCATAGCTGCCATATTTATAATAAAATACATATACAGGCATTTCAAATAATTTGTTCAATATTAATACCTATGATGTGTAATACATTTTGTAGTATAAGTATTACATAAAAACTTATCAAAAAACAATGTATAAAACATACAAAATTACAAGTTCAGGGAATTATTATCACATTTAAATACATTTCATACACGTATTTAAACAGTCTTATTGGAAAAACATAGATAACATCACATGATTAAGTCCCATTGACTTAATCCGGGCTGTGTGCAAAATTCCATCGTTACCATTGAACCAATTTCTTTTTTCTTCACACCAAGGCATGTTCCAGATGCCATATTATAAATTGGAGTCCCATTCTGTAACATATTCTTATATTTCATAGTGAAATATATTTATTTTTAAGTATTTACCTCTCCTTTATGCTTCCATTCTTGAGTTCCACCCATTTCATGGCATTTTGATAATCGAACATTTGATTGTCCAGCATCCATGCATAATAATTGAGCTAAGACTAACTCACTTTTATCTGTTTCGTACCACATCTAAAAATTTACGTAAAACAAGAAAATTGCTGTATTAACATGTTTAATCGTGAACCAGCCCTAAATTCTGTCAACTATATATCAGAAATCGGTTGAATTATTAATAAAAGCCGGTTTATAGCGTAAGACATAATAAAAATGTGTAAAGAAAGCAATGAGATGCTAAATAAGATAAAAACAAGCAAAAAATCGTTTCCATCCGTAATGAAAGCTGAATTCTCCAGAAAATAAAAATACAAAAATGGCTGAAATATATACAGAAATAATTTAAAACTACTAGCAAAGTTAAACTAAATTAGAAAATATCGAAAAATATTAGTAAGAACAAAATGCTCTACGGTACAATGTTTAGAAAAATTAAATAATGGACCAAAATCTGCAAAGATGATTAAAGATTATTTAGATAAAATAATACGGTCAAACTATCAGATAAGTTGGATGCATCAAAACTAAAATATATGGCTAAATATTAGTAAGAACAAAATGCTTGAAGCTAAAAGGATCAGAAAAATTAAATAATGCACCAAAATCTGCAAAGATGGCAAAAGATTTTTAAGATAAAAATTTTATTAAATGCATCAACATTAACAAACATGGCGAAAGATCATTTAGAAAAATATTACTAGCACTTAAACTAACAAAGATGGCTGAAATATATTCAGAATAAAATTAAGAACTATCAAAGAAATTAAATGCTTCAAAACGATGGCTTAATATTAGTAAGAACAAAAAGCTTTAAGTTAGAACAATCAGAAAAGCTAAATATTGCAACAAAATCTACTAAGATGGCTAAAGATTATTTAGATAAAATTTTATTAAATGCATCAAAACTAACTAAGATGGCTGAAAAATATTTAAGATAAAATCTTTGCGCCGAAATTATCATGTACGAGTTTTACTTTAAACAACTTCAGTAACTGTTCTCCGTTTGAAGTGATCATGCTAATAATAACAACATAACTAGAACATACTTGTTTTTTAGTCCGCAAACAACTCGCTAAAACAAGTGACGCTCCTTTAGTTTTCTCATCTTTGGCACTTTGAACACACAACGTGCTATTTGATAAACGAATTTGATACTGCGCCAAGTAATTTCTCTTTCTAGAATGCCATGGTTGAAATTTGTTTTGTTCTAATGCACTCCATTTTTTCTTTAATCTTGCTTCATCATCGTTAGGTAGTATTAACTCGGGGTACACGTTCTTTAAATACCAGGAAAAATTGTTGCATTTCAATTGCTTTTTTAATTGTAAACGACTAGATATGTCTCCGTATGATACATTACGGCCTTCTGGACGTTGTTTATAAAAATAATCCTGGAAAATTTCGTTCAAATAACTTATAGGTTATAAGAAAAATATTATGGATAAAGCTTACTTTGTAATCATCCAACCATATATGAGCAACTCGTAAAGAATTCTTTAACATAGTATCTTCTCCATTTGGTGCTCCATATGGACGACGCTTCCTAAATACATGACCAACTCTTGAACATGGAATGATTGCGAGCTCTCCACCACACATCCAAATCTATTTTAAAACAAAATTATTTTAAATATTCATTAAAATGTACTTTTATATAGTTACCCTGAAAGATAATTCCAAATTTTCTCCACCCCAAATATCCATTCCAGAATCATATTCACCTAAGTCCATAAAATATTGCCGATTTATTGCAAATAAACCACCAGCCATTGTTGGAGTTTTAATTGGTTTTATAAAATCTTCTTGTTTATCTAACGTCCCTAAAATATAACATAGTGTATTAGAATTATGCAAGCATGAACTTGTTTGTTTATATAAACCTGTCGGTAAATTTTCCCATTTAAAATGAAGACCCCAGTTAAATCCGCCACGTACTAACGGACTAGGAGTATACGCAAAAGTATCTGGATTTATAATATCAATAATTGGAATGGCCGCTGATTTAGGATTAAGCGTAATTTGAGCAAGAAGTGGTTCTAACCACATTTGATTCACTTCAATATGACTATCTAAGAAAACAATTACCTAAAAAATACAAAATAAGAAGCAGAAAAGCATATTTCCAGTAGATTTTCCATACTTCTCCTGTAGCAAAGCTAGCACCATACATTCTAGCTCGAATTAAACCTTTCCGTTTATTACTACTCAAATATTTAAGTTTCTCATTACGTTGATCATCAATCCATACGCTAACTTTATCAGAAAGTCCTTCAATATCACTAAAATCATTAACAATAATGACCTGTTCTAACAAGTTCGACGGAGTCCGTTGTAGAACAGTTGATATTGAACGAATTAATGTTTCGAAATGTTCATTATAGAAGCAAATAATAACAGAAGTTTTTTGTAAATTTGTTGTATAATGTTGAGATTTGCATCTAGAAAAATGCATTTTTTATATTTAAGAAAAACATGTTTGGGTTATATTCTTACAAGTTATGACGAGTATCGGGAATATCTCTGTTTAAATCTAATTTTTTACTAACTAATGAATTAAACGCGAATAATTTATATCCTTCATCGCGGTATATTTTATCTTCAAGAGTTTTAACCATTCCTAATTCATCTAAATCTATAAAATAAAGTCATCAAAACAATTACAAAATATTTTTTATTTAGTTATGAAGCATGCACCTTTATCAATTTTTATTTTACTAGTAGGGAAGACAGGCTGTAAACTCTTAATAAGTTTTTCGCTATTAAAATAAGTTTCTTTAAAACTCTTATGTTTCAAATGAATATAATTCTTAGCTCCAACATGTAATTTCTTCCGATATGATTCATCTATATTATTATTCATAATTAACTTAAGATCGTTTAAATACTCGTTTTTATGCTGAAGTTTCGAAGTAGGCGATGAAAACTGTGAAACATTTGCAGTTGATGTCAATTGCATGTATAGATACAATGAAATAATCCATGTAATTGAAGCAAAAACTATTCCCCAAAGAAATGATTTATTTATTGTATTCATTTTCATGAAATTAAGCATTATTTATTACTCTAAAAATTGAAATAAATTGTCATTCATATGATTATAACCTAACTTTTTTATTTCATTTGTTTTCTTATCAACAAACCTATTAAAATAACATTTCATATATTAGATGAATACATAAAAAATTATAGATAATGTTTTTATTTGATTTAATAATTAAATATGGATGAATTTATTTTAATTGGTTTCTGACAGCTGATAACTGTCACTTCTTTACCAACATATAAATGTTTATTGTATATTCTTTGGTAATAGATGCATGAATATATTACGTAATAATATCGTTTGTTTAAATTTAATATAAAATAATTTATAATTATTAATTAAAATATTGTTTAATTATATTAAAAATAAAATTTCTAATTATAACACTTACTTTAGTATTAATTGTAAATATTATTCAATTTAATGTAAAAGTTGGGTATATAAATAATTTTGGAAGATTATTATAAATAATTTTCTTATATATGTTTGTATTTTAATCCGCTTTTATAAATTTATATACAACAAGTTTTGCGCAGAAGTGAGTTAATTGATTAAATTCGCTTGGAAATACGTATGCCATTTTAATTTTGCACATTTTTTGAATTTAAACATTGTATGGAATAAAATAATTAATAAAAATACAGAAATATATACATATATGTTATCAAAAATGATTTTATTCCAAACATATAGATAACTAACATATGCCAACAAATCTATTTTGAGAATATGTAATAGGTATATCTATAAATAATTCATTTATAAAAAGATTCATAGTTGGTGAGCAATAGAGTTCACTATTCTATTTTATACAATTTTGACATACGTCCATTGTAAAATATTATTGTTTATTTAAGTTAAGATTTACATCTTTGTTTGTACGCAAGGTTTAGTATAATTTAATGTTGGAATAAATACCTTTAATTTAATTATAGTTACAGGAATAGATTTTTAAATAAATTACTGTACGTTTTATAATTTTTTAAGTAATTAAATTCGGAGTATTATGATAAAAATAGGTTTTAATTTGTTTTATGATGTTAGAAAATAGAAAAATTCATGATAAAACTTTCATTAATTTTATTAAATAAGTAAATGTTATTAATAACAATTAAATAAAAAACTATTTATTAATGATATAATCAAATTAAAGATANAAATATAAAAATTCAGTATTTTATGATAAAATTTGAAGCATTTCAGATATATTTGATTTTTTCTGATTAAAAAAATAAGTATTGCATATTTAATAATTTTATTTATTAAATAATTCGATTTTAGTAATACTAATATCTATTGTCATTAAATATTATTAATATTTATAGAATTAATTCATTCAAAAGATATTTTTTTTTACTAAAAATATAAAAATTAAGACTTTAATATAGTTTAAACCTTTTTTTGATTAATTTATAATATTTTAATCAGTTCTTATTATTGAGATGTAATTCGTATAATAAAATAAATAAATATAATAAACAATTACTAAAATTTGATTATATAAATGTATATTTAATAAATTAACAATTAAACAAATGAATGTCAAAATAAAAACAAATGAAAGTATATTTTCTAGAAATAACATAAATAATAATAAACAAGTCGCGTGAACTACTAATTATAATTAGTGTAACGAGAAATATAGATTTATAAATAAAAATAATAATACACGGTTTTCTCTAAATGTGAAAATTCCAATTTTGCGGTAGGTCATTGCGACTTTTCTTCAATACTTTTACCTTTGTATGATCGCGTTGGCCAAACTCAGCTGAGTGTAGTTCGTGTCCTAGTCGCTAGTGGCGTTGTACAGTGCGGTTCGCAGCAGGAATGACGCAAGAAGTAAGAGCTGTTCTAATCCAATCAGTATGCGTAGAAATCGGCCAGTAGTGCGAACTGAAACTGAAAGAGCATTGAACAATATTATTTGTGTGCGTGTTGGTTCGTATGAGTGTGTGTTGTGAAATGCAGTAACATTTTATTCAACGATAAATCGGTAAATTATCAATAGCTTGTTCATTCCTGCTCATTATTAAATAAATACCACGAAGAGGTTAACAATTTCCGAATATATATCGATTTAAATTTGAGATTTCTTTATAAAATTCACCGGGCTTTACCTGAAAATTCATTTTATTATTTATTAAACATTAAAATAAAATTATAACTGTAGATATTTCGCTCTATTAATTAAATATTACACTTTAAAATTGACTAGTTAATTATTAATGACGCTAAATTAATTACTTTTAAAGCTAGAAATATTAATTTTTGTTTTAAACTTACTGTGATTATAAGTACATCACATGTTTGACTTGTTAGAACTTGTGCCAAATTGGAAATAAATAAAATTATTGTTTTATTTTTGTAATATTAAATTCAACGACATTAGAACAAAATTATTTACTTTAAAAGTAATTTAAAAAATAAAGTAGGCGTGTCTCTTATTAAAAAAAATAATCCATATTGTAAAAAAAATCATTTAATTAATTTTAATATTTATTTATAATTGGCATTTGACCTACAACAGCATCTAGGTCGGTAAATATAAAATAATATTTAATTTCTCATCTTAGTTTCCTTCAAATATTTACTAGTTTCAATTTATATTAAACACAGTTTTTATTCATATTTTTAGAATTATAAAAAACAAGATTATAAAAAAAATATATTTGAAATTCTAGCGTTATTTTTCTGCTGTTTTTATTTATTTTGAAATGAAATAGTTATAGCCAAGTAACTATTTATAGAAACTTAAAAAATATCACGGAACTAAAAATACTGAAATATCAGGTTTTCAGTACAAAAGCTATTATTTGTAGTTTTGATGTTTGCTTTTCTTTAAGGGGATACGTATTGGAAAATCTTGTTTATTTTCTATTTATAGATTTGATTTTATTGGTTTTATAATTTATTATGAGCTTTTTAGTGAAATATTTGTACCAACAGGAAAAATCCTGCTTTTTTTAATGTCGGTGTAATTTTGGGTATATTGATCCAACTTGAAGATATTTGGAACAATAGTTATTGTTAAATTTAATAATTTTAAGTATTCTGGGCTTAAATTTACTAAATTAATAATAGTTATCAATAAAAAACTATTTTTTTTAATAATCTAAACTATTGCATAATTATTTGAAATGTTTAAAATATGAAATATGCTAAATACTAAAAAAATATCGTTAATTAACTTAGTACTAATGAATTTTATCTTTTAACTATATTTAAAACTATATTGTAAATTATTAATATATTAGAGAAAATATTAAATTTTTTCTTTGTATCTAATAAAAATAGTTTCAATTAAATGTTCATTTTAATTTGAACTTTATTATAAATATTATTTTTTTGTGAATTAACTTCATAAGATTAATAATTAATCATTTTAAAGATACTGAAAGCTTTAAAATATATTTAAATTATTAAAATTCTTTAAATTTCAAAAGCTTCGCGTATTAATCAAGCATTACTAGAAATACTAAAATTATTACTGAAAAATTTTGGCAACATTTTGCGCAAATTGCAGATTTATTGATGTTAATATATTTCAGTAGCTTCACGTATTATTCGAGCATTAAACGATAGATATTTTGTTATCAAAATATATCTAATCCCTTAGAGAAAAATCTGAAGCAAAAAATAAATACTTTTTAAAAGAAATAAATTGTTATATTTAGTATCTTATAAGGATAAGTTTTAATAAAATAAATTTCTATTATTCAGGGGATGAGTGCTAGCAGATAAACATTTAATAAAGTCAGTGATCTGTTAAAATCGGCAATTAGCCAGTGAATTTGTGATAATGATTAAATAAAACAGCAATCACGTCTTCTTATAAGCCGCCTTGGAAATTGCAGCCCCGTACCGGTAAGTTTATTATTTTTATTTATTTATTTTATATTTAAAAAATATTTATTACCTCGAAATAGTAAGAACAGTAATAAATTATATTGTTTCTTGAGTTGTTTACTTCTTAAAATTTTATTAATACATAAAAAATTTATCTAAGAAACTATATATTTATTTTGTTTTGGACAATTTTGTCACTTATGAGGCAAATAATATTTAATTTGTATTTTTTTTTCCCACGTATTTCAATTAATTTTATGTTATTCCTTTCAATTTAGTCTTATATTGGTTTCAAACTGGAATCTAATAACTTTTTCTTATTTCTTATTAGACCGGGAAATTAGATTCTAAAGTTACTATATATTACAAATAAATAAATAAATAACGAGAAATGTATATTAAATATATACATATATATATCGTTTTTATATTAATTTTTATCATTTTAAATATGTTATACCGAATATTTGTTTGTCTTATTTTTCTTCTTCTTCTTGCAGCTATTTTATTTTATCTATTTCTTCTAAATTTAGAGATATATCTATTTTAGTTTTAAGCAGCTTTAGAAAATCAAGAAGAAATTATTACTTTTAAGTTTAAACAAAACTTGTATAAAAAAAATATTTCCAAAAAGTATTTAGCTTTACATAGCTATAAAATAAATCATTAATATAATGTAGAAATTTAAAAAATAAATATTCTTAACAGCTTTAAAAACAAAGAAAATTTGATCTTGATTGCAATTGGCTCTGAGCTAATATGATTTTGAAGGCTCCAATATTATTAAAATTTATAATTAAATGTTTCAAATCATTTTATTTAATATAACAATCTTACTTTTCCAATATTGTGCAATAAAAACTTTTTTATGCATGCTAAGAAACTTTTAGGGCCCCTTATTAACGAGGCCCATTGAATATCCTATAATAAACAAATTTAATTAAGTGGTTTAAATCATATAAATTTTATTGGTTCACTGTGTACGTAGAATAATACCAAAATTGAATGAAAATGAAGGAAATGACGTCATAGCACTTTCTGCACGTACTATAAATTTACACTATAAATTTAATGTTATGGATTTGAAAATTCCAAAATCGTTAATATGAGTTTCTTATTTCCTAATGCGCAGTCTTATAAGATTTTAGTACTAGTATTTTTAGTTGAAATAGCTGCTATAAAAGTTTTTCGCACTTTTATCTCAATTCCACATTGGTTATAAATATAAAAGCACTCAATATTCATTGTAAACAAACAATTGAATCTGTGTGGAATGTATCTGGCTTTGACGTCATGAGCAGTTTAGTTGAGATGAGTTGAGGAGCTATCTTGTCTAGCAGTTAGTTTAAGAAACACGTGCCATTGGCCATTTTATCATCGTGACACTGAAATTTGGCATTCGTTTCAGTTTTCAGTTTTCAGATGGTTGGTTGCGTGTTGCTTAGTACAATCTTGAAAGAACAGGCATAACATGTTTCATCATAATACGTAAACAATTGCTCATACTGATGCCTCATTTTCTTTATGTGTTTTGTTCAATTCTTGTGGAAAATTCCTTTATTTTTATTAATTTCATTTTATTTTCTAGTTATAAAAATATTTGCTTTATTTATTAATGTTTTTAATTGTTGAGATAATCTTATATATCTTAAAATAAAGTACCAGTCTTTTACGATTAATTTAACTGTAGAAAAAACTATAACTATGTAGTATATACTATTAAATTTTTATCTATATAATTTTTATTTAAGAAAGCTGAAATTTTGAAAACAAAATAATATATTCTGTAATAAGTTTGGAATAAGACATAATACAGAATAGCTATTCCAAACATGTTGCATTTAGTTTAATTTCAAAAAAACTCTGAATAAAGTTTGACAGATATGTATTTTAATAAGAAAAAAATAGCTGCTAGATTTAATGCGTAGTAAAGTAATATATACTACTTTAAATTATCTAATTAAGTACTAGTACATAATAATACTACACAGTTGTAATAGAATGTAATCTTTCTATGATTGAAAATTATAAAAGAATGGCCTGAATTCTGTAATTATATTAGAAATAATGCTTTACAAAGTTTTTAAAATTATCTTAGACAATCAACTTTATTATATTTTAAAAAATGAAATACAGGACAATTTAAATCTTATATTCACATTTTATGATAATCTTTAATATATATTATTGTTTAAAATTTACCAAATAAAGTTTCATATTAAAAAATTTTAGCACTGATATAATGACCATTTGTTAAAACGATTACTTTTACTGTTCCCATTTTCCTAGAAATTGTTAAATTTGGGTCAATACTTTTATTAATTTTTTTAGAAGAAACATTTATATAATAATAAAAAAATTAGGTTTGTTTTACAAATATTAAAAAAATAATACTATTCTTTGTATTTTCCGCATTTAAGCCTTCATTAGAAGATAATAATTATTACAATCATTTTATAATGAATTAAATGCCGAAATGGCAATAAAGATAATAGAATATTTTTTATTATTTAATTTTACATATACCGGAACAAAAAACCTAATTTAGTTATTAAAGCAACAATGTATATAAATATTATTTAACTTATTTCAACTCAAGAAATATTATATTTTGGATATTTTCCAACTAATGTAATGTTTTCTTAATATTAATATTTACATTAATATAAATATAGTTTTATAAAATTATGATTACAACATAATAAATTGAATTAAATATTAATTTGTGGTTTTATAGATAATTAAATTATTTTAAAATTTAATATTAAATTTTGTAATGAATTTCATTGTTGATTTTTAATTAATTGTAATAAGTAGATAAAGCTTTATTTAATTAACTGATTTTTAAATTAAATATAAACAATAAAATTGGTTAATATCAAAGTGTGCGTAAACAATTGAAAATAATAAAAGATGATTTATTTAATTTTTATTAAATTTGGAAAAATGATTTTTAATATTTGAAATATTAGTAATATACAAAAGGCTTTAATTATATATAATTAAAACCATTAATTATATTAATGTATGTAATTAGTTCGATAATATGAAATTAATTAATTATATCTGTAATTATTCGGGTATCATACATTAAATGATTAATAATTATTTTTATTCTTATGATAAATATTTGTTTTCGAAATAGTTTTATAAAAATTTGTTGGTTTTTAAGTTGATATACTTTAGTTAAATTTCAATTTTAGAAATATTGCTATAAAATACTCTATTATTAAATAAAAAATATGAGCAAATCATACATAGTAAAAAAATAAAAACATGTTTGAATAAATTATAAATATTTTAATATGAAAATAGAACAATTCAAACAACAAAAATNTAAATAAAAAGACCAGTTTTCCAGCCTTTTCAGTTCCTAATCGGTTTTTCAATTTTGAATGCACGAGTCCAAATGATGAAAAAACTCGCCCAACACAAAAGGAGAACGAAATGGCGCATAAAAGTGATTCAATATTATATCCTTATTTGGTCCTATTTCTTCTCATACAATCAAACTTTTATATATTTTTGAATAATAATTTTGGAGTATTCATATTATTTAAAAATTAATTTCAAAATACCCGTTTTTATGCAATTAAAAAAAAAATAATTAAAAAATTCTAATTTAAATCGAATATATCTGATTTTTTTTTTTTCTAAAAATCACAATTTTTATCTGCCCTGCCCCTTAGTAAAATTTTAAATTTCGAAATATGTCTATAAAATGCTTAATTTTTGAAATAATTTTATTAAAATTATATACTGTATGTAAAATAATGCTAGAAATTCATTGCTGCTATTAAATTTTAATTTTTTTTATTAATTTTAAAGATATATTTAAAAATCTTTAAGCACAATTTTTTTTGTATCTAATTAATAGATATATTTAGATATTCTTTGAAAATGAAACAGAAAATATTTTTTTTATTATAATTATTTATTTACAATAATTTATACTTACATTTAATATTTTTATTACAAAAAATATAATACGTAATATTAAAAAAAATTATTAGGTAAAAAAAAAACTGATATATTTTTATTCAAACGGATTTGGTTTTTTGGATATTTTTACTAATTCAGTACTGGTGGATGTTTGGGATGGCGTCATTACTTTAGCAGTTAAACATTTAAGTCCTTGTTTAGGTTGAAAAGCTATCCTAAAAGCATTAAGTTTCCTTGAAATATCAACTTTAGGAATTTTTGGTTTTTTCATTTTTTTATTTCTTATTCTCTTTTCTGTACATTTTTCAACAGCAGCTAAAGCCAATTTGAATAAAGCCAGAGCTCCTCTACCTTGAACTAAAAATCCTGATGTAACACTGTTTTTTATATATTTTTTGATATTTCGCGTAAATTTATTGGAATCAATTTTATATCTAGCGGATATATATTTCTTGATTGATTGAAGAGATGAACCACTTTTTTCTTTTAAGCTTAAAATTGCGTTATTTACCATTAAACTAGTTGGGGGGTGCCTTCTTTTAGTTATAATGTTAGGTATTTTCTGCTTTTCAAGATCTTCTGTTTTCTCTTCAGCTTCTTCAATAGCAAGAACTGATGTTGTAGCCATTATATGTATAATAATTAAATATCAACACCTTTTAGTAATAAACCAAAAAGATTACATTAGTATTTGGTCGGACGGAGGAGAAATTCGATGCTGTCAAATTATCCTGACTGAATATATTTCGATTTAAAGTCATGCAATATTATTTAATTTTATATTTATTGTTGTGATATTTTAATTTTATTTGTATTAAACGATTAAATTTTAATTTTTTTGCGATATTAACTTACGTTTTTAGGTTGTCAAAAAGCACTAAATTTGTAAAAAAAGTTTGGTTATATATCAGGTTTTTTTTCGGATTTTAGCAGGGCAGTTGGTTTTTTGTTTTATGGATATCTCGAAAATGGAAAGAGATATTTATATATGTTTATTTAGCAATTAGAATATTTTGAAAATGAAAAAGTTATTAACAGATACTTCGGTATCCACACAAATTAGTGAATTTATATTATACATTAGCAGATTTTTCGATTTTAGCAAGTATAGTTTTTTTTATAAATAACTCTAAAATGGAAATAGATTTTAACAATACTTTTTATTTTTTTGCTTAAACTATAAAATTTTATTTTTTATTTTTGTATTTTATTTTTGTATAAGTCAACTAATTCAAAAAACCTATCGAATTTTAAAAATATAGTTAGAAATTAGCAATGTTTGTCGATTTTAGCAGGTTTAGAGTTTCTCGAATATCTCTAAAACGGAAATAGATATTATAGGGCATTTTTATATCTATACGAATTATGAAATTATCTATAGATTAGTTTATTATTATACTAAATTTTGGTTATATACATGCAAATTTTTTTTTTCGATTTTAGCAAATTTAATTGAAAATTGAAAATAAATATTTATATGCCCTTCTCTTTGTTGAATAAACCGTGAAATCTTTTATCGATTTTTGCATGATTCATAAATTTAGATTTTGACCATATTGACGATTATCTCGAAAATGGAAAAAGATATTTTCAGGCACTTTTGTATAAACTTAAATCATGAAATTAACTATTGGTCAGTGTGTTATTCGTATATTAACAAAAATGGCTAAATTTAAGCAACTTTTGATAATATTTGATAAATAATTTTTATATTAAAAAAAAAAGACTATTATAACCAATATTATTACTCATAATATATATTCCTAGAAAACTATTATTAATATAAAATATTTAGTTTCTTATATTGATTTCTCATTAATGTTTATGATATATTACATTGGAAGTTAAATATAAAATATAGTAAAAATATATTTGTTACTTTAAATAATTTATTGTAATCACAATTTAATTAATACCTTACAAATTATCCACAACGTTTTAATTACATAATTTGTATAGAAATGTACATTGGCACAAACTAAAGACTATTTTTATCTAATAAGACATATGGTCAGATCATTATTGGCAACATAAAAAACAAAATTTCATTTTGGCACTTTTCACTTTTCACTTTTATTTTATTCGGAATGAAATGTTTACATTATTATTAAATATTTATATAATTAAATTACAGGTGTCTGCGTAGTAACATCTACAAACCGACGTTTTAATGTAACTGTGGTGAGTCCTGCAGGTGGGGGGACAGATCCAATCGGATCGGGTCCCCCTCCTGCTGCTCCTGCACCAACATTACCGCGTGCACGGCCCAACAAACTTCCGTTTGCTAGCATTCCGGAAGATCATGCTCTGCATTTCCAACAGCCATTACCGGAAGACAGATGCAGCAGGAGTGCAACACCAGAGCCTGCTTGGGATTTTGCTGATGGTGGCAATGGAAACTGTGGTGCAGATGAGGTAGGTGCCCATTTTTTTTTTTATTTCCTGCATGTATATATTTATTTTCAGGGTTATATAGCCAAATTGTTTAGTATTGTATATTTGAGATGCACCGTTCAATAAAGTCGTGTCTTATACGATTATGATGAAAATAACGAATTATGAGTATTTTGGGTCAAAAAATTGATCTTTGGGGTCTTATTTTGGGCAAAATCATTTAAGGCCTTTTGCGGCTATATACACAGCGTGGCAGTGGTATTATAGATAGGCAACGGAGAATTATTAATAAATATAATGCAAGATATTTTTTTACATAATAATCTTAATTCAATGTTCTATATTTTTTTAAATAAGTTTCATAATTTTATTGATTTTATTGTATTAAATATCGAATCATTTATTCTGTTTATTGGTTTATTTATTGAATATTTATTGAAAATAAGTTGTTTCTAAATTTTAATTATATAATTTCTTCGATTTTTTATCGATTATTAATTTTCTATTTAATTGGCTTATACATACTTATAATCATTTAATTTATTTTTTTTAATTTCCATTAATTTTTTTCTATAAATTTTATTAAT
>NEEE01001635.1:128236-140301 GCA_002278615.1 Pogonus chalceus
AGAAAAATAAGTATAATTTGTAAGTAAATAATTGGCTATAAATCAAATAAAATACACTTTCGAACGAAATAAATAGAGAAATATTTCGAAAAACAACTTTTAGCCTAGTTATCATTTACTTCCCAAGTAAGTACTTTTTTCATCGGACTGTACCACTACAGCAAGTAGGCAAGTACGTACGCCTTTCCCGAGACTAAGTTTTTATCGTTGTGTTCTGCTTGCTAAGTGCCTCGGTACCTCGGTACTATGCTTCAGTACTGTCACAGTAAACACCTGATATATAATTTACTTGTGCTTAAGTTTTGCGAATCAAACATCTTAAAATTATAGTGATTTTTCTAATGACACTAAATTGGATATCCTATTTTACGAATAGTGATTATTATTATTTTTAATAAATTTAAAATGTGATTGAAGTAAGTACTTTTTTTATTTCATTATATCTATTATTGATAAATTTAAATAAAAAAATATTAGAACTGCATTGCAACTGCATTTTATTATTTTAATTATTGCTAATAAGAATACTATTGGTATCTAATAAGACAAAATGATTATATAAACATTTCTTAATCTTATATATAAGTTAGTTTAATTTAAAGCAACAAGTCTACATCACGTGTTAAAGCAAATAAAAATTAAGGTCGAGAATAATATCTATATGCAAAACAAATAAATGTTATTCTCTTATCTTTCGGTTAGAAAAAATAAAATTATATTTTTCATTTACTTTTTATGTAAGTATTTAAATTTATTTGTGATATCTGTATCAGCAAAAATTATATTTTTTCCGCGTTTAAGTATGAGTTATATTAGTTATATCCATTTCAAATTAAAAATTAATTATAAAAATGTGTTGTTTAATTTGACTTTGAAAATTTTAAACATGATTAGAATAATAATTATGTAAACAATGAGTTTTTTTTTTTTTTCATTATTGTTTCAAATATTCAGTGTTTTGATATGGATATAAATTTTGTAAATAGAAATTTGAAAATATTAGTTTTTGTGAATACTTTTGAAACTAAGCTCGATATTGACTTGTGATGTAAAACTTTAATTATATATATAATATTTTGTATAATTTTCCATTAAATTTATAATAAAAAAAATTCGTCCAATTTTATAAAAAAAAAACTAAGGTTTATACATAAGGAATTTTTAGCGATTTTCAAAATTTATCAATATCTCTTTAACTTAAATTAATATTGAACTGCGACTTAATTTTTAATAAAATGACAAACTTAATAAAAAATACTAAGTTAATATATCAGAAATTTTTAACAATATTCAGTATTCTAGTTTCATAAGCATATTTTCAAAATTAATCTTAAAATTGAGCTGCTGCTTAAAATCTTAATAAATCATTATATTTTTAATAATTTATTGCATAATTTGCAATGTAGAAATAGCAAAAATACTAAAGTTATTCAATAAAATTTTAAATGTTCTAATTTTATTAAAATTAGGCTTTATATTAGATTAAAGTTTCAAATTTTATATGTACTGCAATTTAATAATTTATCCCAACATAAGCTACTTATCAATAACTAAAGATTAAATATTATATTTATAGCTTTAATAAAAAAATATTATAAATTTTATTTCAATAATTATAAAATCAAAAGTATCCAAGCAAGCAGTATATATTTTTTATGTACATTAAACAAATTAGTATGTTTAATTCTAAAAATAAAAATTATCATTTTTTATTATATTTACTTTAAAGCTGAAAAATAAATACAGATATAAAATTATATTGCTTCTGTACAAATATAATGAATACACCAAATACAAATATTATATATAAAATATATAAAATTAGTCAAGATATATTCTTACATCTACATATGTACAATGTGTTTATATAATTATTGTTTTATACATAGTCATGTAACTCATATTTTTACGGTTCTATGATAAACTCGCATTTTATGGTAACAAAGCATTGTATTCTATATAAGTATAACGTAAATATACAAAATTATCCTTGAAATTTTATTCTATTTTGTTTTTATATTTTACGAAATTTACGGTAAATGATAGAAAATATTTTAACTCGCCTGGATTTAAAGTTGTAACTCAATATCTAACTTACTTTTAAAAATATTTACAAAAATTAGCTTGTTGCATTAATAGACACGACTTTATTGAACGGTACATTTTATTTCGATTATTTGAAATACTATTATATAAATATATTTTAACTCATACTAAAAAAAAAAAAAGAATAATTTCTTATAATACTACCAATGATAATTCAATAATTATTGCAGATAAAGAATTAATTGTTATTTTAAAGATAATGCAGTAATTAAAATTAAATAATATTTTGATAATAAACAAAATTAGATACAAGCATAATACTTATATACGAAAATCTTTCGGAAAAAATAAATTTTTCTACGATATAATCTACATGAACTTAAATAGATCTGTCATGATCAGCTGACAAGTTGAAGACTTGTTGAATAAACTATAAACGGATTATATAATAATCCTTTTTCTTCATGGTCAGTACGTATATCTGATACACTTAAATTTAACTTGCATTGTCTCGCTTAAAATGTATGCATTTATGTTTATTTATACTCATACATCAACGTATGTGTGTATATATTTTTATATTAGAAATAAATTATCTTTATATCAAATAGATAATAGATAAAATAATGATATAATCAGTATAAACAATATTTTTGCACATAATTTAGTAATAAAACCGCGCGATTGAAATATTGTGATATACGTACATATATAGTATAAATTGTGTTTTTTTGAAGATAAAAACTAGATGGTTTAGTGATTGAATATAAATCAATGTGCAAGTGTAAAAGTGTTGCAACGTTACGACAAAATGGCGTCGTATTTCCGGTGGATGCGCGGAGGGTCCAAGAAGGAGGATCCCTTGTACCAAAAACCGCGCAGCAAATCTCTGGATGCTCGATCGTTGGAGATGTCTGGAGTTAGATTGTTTCAGCAAATTCGGGAACAGCACAATGTATGATTTTATTATTTATTTATTTTTATATTTTTTTAAATTCATTTTTCGTTTCATATAACCTAACTTAACTTTAATTTATCTATATAAAAATATTTTTTATCAACAATCTCTCTAGATAAGTTTAACTCCTACATGTTTTTAATATACAAACTCATATTTCTACAATTGTTAAAAACATTAGTTGACTGTTCATCTTTTTTCTTATAACAGTAACATTAAGGATTAACTATACGACGACAAAATTAAACTCGTATAGTTTGTTCAATTTATATTCAATATTTAATACATTTAAATATTTTCGAAGCTTTTATTAGACTTTAAATACATAGTAAATTAAGAGAAGAGAAAACATTTATTCATAAACGAAATTCAATTCTTTTTTATTATGGAAAAGTAAATCATACTCAGAAATTGGAACAATTATTAATAGAAGCCGGTCATTAGTGAAATACATAAAAAAAGATGTAGAGAAGTTAATAAAATGGTAAATAATGTAAAAACAAGCTTACGAAAAATCTTTTAAAATAATACAATCAAAATTAATTAAATTTGTACAAGTTTATAATTAATTTATATATAGTGCAGATCTCTTTAACTGTAAGAAATCATTTAGAATCCATAAGAAATGTTAAGCCCTACCACGTAGTCAAAGTAAAAAAAAAACTGCATAATTTTATAGTTTACTGAATCATATTTCTACCTTTAAAAAATTGATTACAATAACTGAAAGAAATATTTTAAAAACATGTAGATCAATCTGAAATAAAATAAAAACACACTTTAATTATATATATATATAGAAAAGTTTTTTGTATCTAAAGACGAAATGAAGACCTTACCAGGTATTTGCATACTGGCAAATTTTTAGTTTCACCTTCTTACAAAACATAAAAGCCCCTAATTTTTGTTGTTTTTTTGACTTAACTGTATTCTGGTGAATATTTAGGCACTAATATATTATCAGGTATAGTGTCTAACGAGTTTAATTTATTACCTTGTCTTGGTATTTTATATAATGCCGAAGGCTTTTTCAGTAAAGTTAAATGATTTTTATTTCTGTGATAGTACATTGTTGATATAAATATATTTCTTTTACGTCTTACTAATATTCAGTATTATTTACAATGCCTAGGTTTTACATATATAAACTAGTTAATGTATCTACGATCATTATTATTTACTTTGCAAAATTCCTCTAAACATGATGAAGAAAGTGCAAGAATATATCCTGCTGCGACTTTATGTTTTTTACCAATTTGAAACATTTTAGTATATGCTGAATATTTTAAAATAAATTGTATATATGTATGTATGTACTTTTTTATATCTAGATTAAAAAAAAAAAACATAAAATTTTTTTTTTTTTTGAGTACGTGTTCAATCATTTTTAATCTATTTTTTGACTTTAAATAATTATTAGTAATTTTCAGCTTTGATTATAATAATTAATAGTTGTTAAAATGTTAATAGCAACTTAATATAATATAATATAATAAGAATAATAAGATATTTTCCCACGATATATGTATAAATACATTTATTGAAATGAAACTGGTTCAAACAGGTGCCCCAATTTACTATGAACAAACTTCATGACAACGTATTATTATAATATATATGTATGTATGTATATAAAAAATAGAGAATGTTAAATTTCTAATTTAATCCTTTTATCTGAACATGATGTCATATTATCGAATCAATTTACAAATTGTCAGTTCATAACATATTTGTTCCAATTTCACGCATTTTTATTCTTTAAATCATGTATAAAGTGAGACACTTCAATGCTAATAAGATAATGGGAATATATTAATTTTGCACAAGGTTCGAAGTGTCATTGGCATTTTAATTGTATAAGTAGGTGGTTTGTAGGACACTATTATGTAAATTACTATGAAATTTTATATGGTTCATAATTCTTCATGAATGAATACAGCTTTTTACTTGTTTTTCAAAACAACTTTTTTATCTTTTTATAACACGTATTTATCTCCGTAATACGTATAAGGATTAAAATATTTTTATTTTTATTGATAACTAAGATTAACATGGAAATCCTCTCAATAAAAAGTTTATTTTATTAATCTCATTGTCTGAGCTGAATATAGCTTTAAATAAATATCATTTGTTTATTTACTAGTGTTTTTGTTTTTAACTTATTATTATATATAAAGAAGTACT
This sequence comes from Pogonus chalceus, assembly GCA_002278615.1. NCBI lineage: Eukaryota > Metazoa > Arthropoda > Insecta > Coleoptera > Carabidae > Pogonus > Pogonus chalceus. Next base: position 133,425 of record NEEE01001635.1, read on the forward strand.
ATTACTGAATAATTATGCTTGATATTTTTATGTACATATGTATTTTTACTATTTGATGAACTTTTATTTAAAATAAATAGGTTTGTACCTGGTGGCGCTAAAATAAAAAGGTCAAATCCTTTCTACCTCTTGGCAACAATATAAATAAACAAACCCTTACTACCAGTCGGTGCTAAAATAAATAGATTAGTCTTTGTACCTGCTGGCGCTAAAATAAAAAGGTCAAATTCTTTCTACCTGCTACCTTGAAAATAAATAAACAAACCTCTACTACCTGTCGGCGCTAAAATAAATGGATTAAAATCTTTATACCTGTGAGACTGTAAATAAAAAGGTAGAATTTTTTCTACCTGCTAGCATAAAAAAAATATATACAAACCCCTATTACCTGCCGGCGCTAAAATAAATTGATCAAATTCTTTGTACCTACTGGCGTTAAAATAAAAAGGTCAAATTCTTTGTACCTGTTAGCTTCAAAATAAATAAACAAACCCCTACTATCTGCCGGTGCTTAAATAAATGGATCAAATTCTTTATACCTGAGAGATCGTAAATAAAAAGGTCGAATGTTTTCTACCTGTTAGCATCAAAATAAATATACAAACCTTTATTACCTATTGGCGCTAAAATAAATAGATCAAATTCTTCCTACCTGTTAGCTTTAAAATAAAAAGATCAAATTCTTTCTACCTGTTAGCATCAAAATAAATATACAAACCTTTATTACCTGTTGGCGCTAAAATAAATAGATCAAATTCTTTCTACCTGTTAGTTTCAAAATAAATAGATCAAATTCTTTCTACCTGTTAGCTTCAAAATAAATATACTAACCCCTACTACCTGCCGACGCTAAAATAAATGGTTCAAATTCTTTATACCTATCAGACCGTAAATAAAAGGTCAGATGTTTTCTACCTGCTAGCATCAAAATAAATATACAAACCCGTATTACCTGCTGACGCTAAAATAAAAAGTTCTAATTCTTACTACCTGCTCACATCATTATTTATCAAATTTAAAATATAATTTATGATACAAAACAAAGATGCTGTTTATATCTTAGGAGTTCTTTTATAATTTTAAGATGATAAATGATAATATTTTGAAATATAATTAAATTGTAAAGGAAATCATTTCTTATTTAATGCTTATTATTTGACAATAATCCGTTATGAATGATAGATAAAAATAATCTCAGGGATTTCAGTAAACCGAAAAATTAACAATTGAATAATTATTTATTTATGTAAATATCTTCATAGTAATTTGATTGGAAGGTTATCATAATATTGAAGTATCTTAAAGGATTTAAGAATGAATTTAAAAAAATAGAATTTCTTATATGTACTAGAATAGATTGTCCTAGAAACTAGGTATTATATCATCGTATAAAGAGAAATATTGAAAACAAGAAAATTATATTTATTATATATTTAGATGTGAAGTGGATATGAGCTAAATTTAGAACAGTCTTGCATATAACGTCGCAGTTACAAAATCAATAAAATAGTTACCGGTAGGTCAGGGAACATTTTACTATAATAATGAATTAAACGTGAATTTCATCAATATCAATAAATGTTATTATTTATGTTTCATTATATGTATATGAAACATTTTGTATTAGTTAATTAATTGATAGTTTTTTTATTAGTTTGAGATTACAGATACATTTTTTAATCAATCAGATATTTTTTATGAGATTTTACTAGATTTTTACATCATCTTGTTTTATTTAAAATATATTTGAAAATTTTAGACAAATTTACGATTTTTCGTGTTTTACTTCTTTGCGAAAATCTTGGTAAATAATCTTACCAATAAAATAAGTATTCCAAAAATAGACCATTTTTTACTGAAAATTGTCAATGTATTTTTAATGATTTTCTATATATATATATATATTTTTTTTTTGGAAAAATCTCGTGAAATAATTCCGCTATCGATGCTTAGGATATGTTCCTTTCACAATATTCCTTATTGATTTTTGCACTTAAATTAATATATAAAATATAGGCCAATTTTGCTAAAAATAGTAAAGTTATATATCAGCTATGTTAACAATTATTTAGCATACAAGAATTTTATATTGTACGTAAGTAAATAAGGATTCAATTTAAAAATTAAATTGCAAATGTGAAATATATTTTCTAAAATACGATTCAAACTAAAGTTTATACACAAAAATAACTTATCAAATAAGAAAACTACTTGCTTAAAGTCAATATTTCCCTTTTTGCATATTATTAGCTATAATACTTGTCCAAACTTGCAAATAAACGTAAATTTTAAGTCAGTTAACCTTAAACTTGTTTTATTTTGACATTTGAAAGTCATTTGACAAATGTAAACATGTACATTATACTCAACTAGTGTTCGAATCACGCTGTCTTATTGGCAATATAAATAAGGGTCATTTTTGTACTACGTACATTTAGATATGGATTTGTGCTTTGGACTAAACAACTATGCAATAGTGAACCTAAAGTACTGCGTACATAAGAATACAAATTATAACTTAGATGTACCAGCTAGCTTACAAATTCTTTGCGCTATTTCTATAAATTTATATGAATATTTTTGTTAATTGTAACTGTTTCTGAGATATTTAATGTTATTTTTACTAAAATAATGAACGGCTTAAATTTATATTTGGTTTTTTATATACATTTTTTTAATAAAGAACAATCTATTTATAGTATAATTCAAAAGAAGTCGGAGTTGCGCAATAATTTTACGTATACATGATACCGTCCTGCCGAACTTTTTTTTATCCTTCAAAAATGACATTTCTTTTTGACATGGTTTATGTCTAAAATGATTAATATATAATAATATTTTGACAAAATTTAATTAATCAAATGAAATTAAAATTATAAAGGCTTTAAATACTTTCTCTTTACATATAGTAAACAATACGTCGAATAGCAGACTGATGCAATTTCTCAATATTCCTTAATATTCTTGCACTTATCATTGTTTCTAAAGGGACAAAACGCTTCCTTTTTTTAAATTCCTTTAATTATAATTGAAATTGTTACTCCTAATGCAGTTTTTTCTCTCTGTTAATTGTATATTAATATTCTTATTTAAAAGCACAATTTTTTTAATGTAATTTACCTCTCTACTAGCAGAAAATGTAATTGAAGTACCATTTTTCTTTTTATTTTTATCAAAATATATGCATAAATTCACTGTCATGTTTTTGCAAATATAATTTATAAGTTTGACAACAATAAATATTCACAAACAGTTTGAAAATCTACTGAGAATAGAAATGTAAAACGCGGGAAATTCAAAATTATTTTCAGAATTAAGTTACGACATACTTTACATTATACACATATGTCAGACAGACGTTCAGAATATAAAAGTGACAGTAACGTATGTCCAAACTAAAACATCTGCTTTTATTGCGCAACTCCGCCTTTATTTTGAATTATACTATATATATTAAGACATTTTCTTTCGTCAATATTTTTATAAGCTTCTTTATTTTTTATTAAAATCTACTTACAAAAAAAAAAACTGAACTTAAACTCAAAGCAATGTAATAAATTTTATTTTTTAGAATATTTTTATAAATAATTGCACTATTAAGTTGAAACTTAAAGTTATACGTTATTTTTTTATATTTAAACATTTTCTTTTAATTCCTGATGTATAACCTTACTTTCTTTGGAATGTTGAGAAATTTTAAACGACAGAAAATTGAATAAAACGTTTATACTGAAAGTTTCGATTTAGAAGTATAAAACGGAAATATAATTTATTTATATATCTGATATAGGGCACGACTTTATTGAACGGTACATTATAAATATGTATACATATATCTAACATTGGTGAAGTGTGTCATAATGCTTCACATTTATATGAATAAACTGTAAATTTATTATTTAATATTGGTATAAATATTTATTTGCACATAAAATGTAATAAATCTCAATAATACGCGCTATAAATAAATAAATAAATAAAATATTAAAGCGTTCTAATTCTAAATAAGATATTTAATGTTAAAGGTATATGTTATACATGATATCTATATATGTACCGAACATGCAGCTAATAAAATATAAATATTACAAACGTACATACGTGTTTATTATATACACTTTTATGATCTAATCCAAATAACACGAGGACTGAATAAATATTACAGTATATAAGTATTATTTACTTCATTATGCCATCATTTTTTTTCTAATTTTAAATCTTCAGAATAGTTTTGTTTATTTCATCTTAAGTTATTAAATAAAATATTATTTTATTATTTATTGGCATTAGCCCACAAATTAAAGAATATAAAAGAACTATTCATTAGATTTTTCTAGATATATATTTTATACGATTTAAGCTCTCGAGAAATCATATCAGTGCTGAACTAAATCAAGAATTTTTTTTTTTTTTTAATTTATTAAGTCCTTCAGCAGCAAATGGCTATTAGGACAGTTTATTTATATTGTTGGTTAAATTTTGTGTAAGTGATTAATGTCTTTAAGGAAATTTAGTGTATTCTGAATAGCCTGGGGAGTGTTGGCAAGTGTTTCTTTTAAAGTATTAGGTATATGGTGTTTTTGTCTTATATTAGTATATTTTGGGCAATCTATTAGAAGATGTTTAATAGTTAAATTGGTGTTGCAGCATGTAGGGGGTTGTGATTTATCTAGTAGGTGTTGATGTGTTGCCTTAGTGTGACCTATCCTAAGTCTGGTGATAATAATTTGTTCTTTTCTTGGTCTATTTATTTTCCAGTTCTTTAGTTCATCTTTTATTTCCCTTAGTTTGTTGTTATTTTCTTGTGACCAATCTTCAAACCATTTATTTAAAATTAGTTTTTTTAATAGACTTTTTGAATNTCTAAGTTGTTGATTGTTTGTTGGAGTTTTTCTTCAATGGAGTTAATGTCTTTATTTCTAGAGAAAATGACGATATCGTCTGCAAATAGTAAAATTTTGACTTGGGAAGGTATATGTGATGTAATGTCATTTAGTGCTATTAGAAAAAGCGTAACGCTTAAGATTTCTCCTTGTGGAATTCCGTTTTTTTGTATTTTGGGATCAGATATGCAACCATTAGCTTTCACACGAAATGAGCGATTTTTAAGGAAATTTTGAACATATAACATTATGTTACCTTTTAAATTGTATTTGAGCATATTTTTTAGGATAAGATGTTTCCAGGTTTTATCATAAGCCTTTTCTAAATCAATAAACATTGCAACTAGATGTTGTTTGTAGAGAAATGCATATTCTATTTCGGTTATCAAAGTAATAATTTGGTCTTGGGTTGATCTCTTGAATTTTAAATGTATAGATTATCTTATAATTTAGAATTAGCTACAAACTAGTTAAAGAACATTAGAGATTGAATTTTCTACAACAGATAAATTCGCTGTTACAGAGCTTGGTGTACAATTAGATAAAATTTAAAATTAAGCTTGCTACAAAAGCTTCTATTACAGAGATTGTATCAAGAAGCTATTAAAATCTATAGACGACTTAATAATAAAAAAACAAAATTCTCTGCAAATAAAAGAACATTTTAGAAGTGTTCTCTTGAATTTTATTTTAGATAAATGAGCACAATTTTAAAAGAAATTTCTAGAAGAACTAGATATATCAGTTGTTGCACAAAATTAAAAACCTTTTTTTTTTTTTCGATTTTTTGAGGAATAATTTATATAAAATGTTGATAAATATTAATTAAAAACAATTATCAAATATGATTTTATAAGCAGATAGAATTTAAAAATATATTTTGAGTGATATACAAATTGGTGGAGGCGCCACACTTAGAGATAGTCCAGAGATCAGATTTTTTTTTAATTTTATAGTTTTGTACTTATTTTGAAAATTTAAGACGATTATTTTTCTTGTCCTGTAAAGAAATAAATTATTTTTTATTTCAATATTTCGTAAACTAGTTAAACCAAATTACTAATATATTCGTAAATTATAAATTTGCAATATATACGCACATGAAAAATTTACATAATAAATTGTTTACAAAAATAAAAAAAATAAAATATTTGTAATTATAATGATTGCATATTAAGTACTATTTGCATAATGTTTTATCTAAACAAATAAAGTCAATAATACTTTTAAAATAATAATCATGTATTAAATGATTTCATGAATAATTAAATTATATGTATCTACATAAATAAATTTGAATTTTACGACTTTAAAACAATTAATAAACAATTTTATGAAACGTACTATACCATTCAAAATTATATAAATATAAATTACTGAAATTATTATTTAAGTGGCTTATATTTTATAATAAAACGTGTTTTTCTGTGACTATATATAGCATTATATTTTTAATGTTTTCATAGTCAAGGACATACGTTTATATTGCACCATCTGGTTTAATAACGCACTTACGTTGTATTATAAGCAAATTGTTTTCAATTATATATTCATACACATTCATAAGCTAGTTATGATACGGACGTGTTAAAACTCAAACCATTTTATTTAAAAATGGATGCTTTAATTGCAATACTTTTTATATAAATATATATAATTTAAAAATGTTATTTGATTAGTAACTTAGGCGATTTGATCAAATTTGTTATATTTCATAATATCTTTTAAGTTTTTACTAAAAAAGTAGTTTCAGTTTAGATCAGCCAAAAAAACTTAAAACAACAATTTTGAAGTTAAATTAATATTTTTAAATATTAATATTCCAATATGTATATAACAGTTTTTAATGAATTTCATGTTAAATATAATTTAAAATACATTTTTCATCAAAAAGTACATGAAAATTTTCTGTTAAAAAATTTTCACTAATTATTTTCTAAGGCTTTTATTACAAAATTTGGAAAACATGTTTTCAAAAGATAATATATCTTTAT
>NEEE01001635.1:140904-151764 GCA_002278615.1 Pogonus chalceus
ATACATATAAATATATTTTGTTTTTTATGCGGATTTATACAAAATCAAGTTTTATTACATGTTAATTTTTATTATTTTCTGCAGCATGTTTTATGCGAACAGTTTAAATCAATTTTAAAACTTATATAATTTTATTTTAAAATTCTCTCATAACAAATATGTTTGCAAACTTTATGTTCTAACTGAAACATTGAAATTCCGAAACTACTAGGAAATTTTGTAATAATATTAATATGAAATTGCATTGCTAATTATATTAAAAACAACTTTATAACACGTTTTGTTTATTTGAATATCGTTTGCATGTTATCTCTCACGTTTACTGAATTTAATTACAACCGCAATTATAATAAAAAATTATATATTTAAACAAATAATTATATTTATGTTTGATAAAGTAATTTTTAGTTAAAACAATTCAGTTTCCAATGGTTAAATTTTATTTTGTGTGAAATATTTTTACAATTTAAAATATGTATTATTATCTTATCATATAATATTCAAATAAAATGCTTCAAATTTTATTCGCTAAACTTAAGTAAATAGTTAAAGTAAAATAATTTTTTTGGTAGACAAGAATTTTATCTTGTACATACATAAGTAAATAAGGGTTCAATATATGTAAAAGCTTCATTGCAAATATGAAAATATATTTTCTAAAAAGCGGTTCAAACTAAAGTTTACACACAAATATAACTTATCAAATAAGAAAACTACTTGCTGAAAGTCAATATTTTCCTTTTTGCATATTATAAGCTATAATACTTGTCCAAACTTGCAAATAAACGTAAATTTTAAGTCAAATAACCTTAAACTTGTTTTATTTTGACATTTGAAAGTACTTTGACAGATGTAAAATTGTACATTGTACGCAACTAGTATTTGAATCATGCTGCCTTATTGACGATATAAATAAGGGTCATATTTGTACTACGTAAATTTAGGTATGGCTTTGCGCTATGGACTAAACAACTAGGCAATAGTGAACCTAAAGTACTGCGTACATAAGAATACAAATTATAACATAGGTTTACCAGCAAGTTTACAATTTCTTTGCGCTATTTCTATAAATGAATATAAATATTTTTGTTAATTGTAACTGTTCCTGAGATATTTAATGATATTTATATTAAAATAATGGACGGTTCTAATTTATTATTTAGTTTTTTATATAAATTTTCCTACTAAAGAAAAATCTATTTATATATTTAGACCTTTTCTTTCGTCAATATTTTTATAAGCTTCTTTATTTTTTATTAAAATTGACTTACAAAAAAAAAACTGAATTTAAACTCAAAGCAATGTTATAAATTTTATTTTTATGAAAGAAATAATTCTTAGGTATTTGACATTAAATGTTGCGAAGCTAAGTTATTTTCAATTGATATGTTTATATGTATATACATACATGTACAACAAAAAAATATGTTAAACCGATAGTAAGCATAAATTTTTTCATGTCAATGTAGCAAAAGTTTTAAAAACATTTTTGAAGTTGAATAAATTTTATTTAAATATTTAATAATGGCTACTAGATTCATGAGTACTGAAAAAATAAGCTTTTTTCTTCAACAATTGTTAATGCTTTAATAACCAATTTGTATAAACTTTCTTGAATTATTTAGTTAATATATGCATTTACTAGTCACTGTTTACTAAATTGCACATACATATATTCGAATATTTAAAGAAATATTTGCGATGTAAAAATTGAAAAAATTATTAATTATTTTCATTACTAAACAAAAAAAGTTAATGACATCAGAATTAAAGTTGGCCTTGCATGTAATTTTTTTAAAACTTTAAACATCTCTAATTGTTACAAGGTTTTTTTCATTGTTAAGTTGAATATATTTGCAAATTTAAATTCTTAAAATGTATTTATTTATTTGCATCAAATAAAATTTCTGAAAATAAAAAGATGGTCAATGCCTTCGCGATTATTGATTTCAAAATGTATGAACCAATATCTAGAAATATATTGGTGCTCTATCTTTTGTTTTTATGTACATATTTATTCAATTGTTTTATTAAGTTTTTGTTTATACACGTAAATTTACATTTGTTTATTGATAATTTTCTTAAAAACAATTTCGTAATTTTATTTCAGGAAAATATATTTTATTTATTGTTTATTATGAATTATTTTGTCTACTCGTTATTATTATGTAAATATTTTTAGTTTTATTTGGAATGTTATTATTTATTTCTGCCTTTTAATACAATTTTTAATCTAACATTAAGTGAGCATAAATTTAAATTAAATTTTATAATAATTAAAGAGTTTAAATAAATATTTTTTTAATACTATTACAGAATTCATTCTATATTTGTATAATTTTCAATCATAGAATGATTTATCTATTGCGCAACTGTGCGGTATTATTATGCACTAGTGTTTAATAAGGTTATATAAAGTTTATATGCTAATTATCAAAATACTTATCTGTCAAACTTTATTTTGGTTGTTTTTTTTTTTTATAATTCAATAGTCTATTCTATAACATGTTTGGAATATCTGTTCTGAACTATGCCTCATTCCAAACTTGTTACAGAATGTACTGTTTTATTTAATTGTTAATATTTTTTGTTTAGGTTTATTTATTTAAAAAATAAGATATGTCAGTTTTTGTAAGCAACCAAATTAACCAATTTTATGAAGTAACGCCCCTATAAAAATCTTATCACTTCTTATCTAATACCATAGATATTTCCATAAGTATATTGCGCAACAAGCTATCTTATGTTAAATAATTTATTTGAATATTTCAAAATAATTTGAACGCTTTGTTCATAAAAGTATATCAGATAATTATATATGGTTTACATGATAATAGGAATTAATCAGGTCATCCTAGTATAAATATAAGCAGATTTTTATTACTCAAATTATGCTTTCATTGGAAGTATTATTGTCGTAGCAATTTGCCGCTATTATCAATAATTCTGCCTTTATTTATAATGAATAGGATGAAATAATGTTATTTAATTAACTTGAATTGTATTTTTGTCGGGTTATCCATGAAAATAACCTATAAAACATTAAAATTTCTATTTATTTATTGCATTTATTTTGTCGTACACATTACGGCGCATTACTACGAAAACATCATGAATGATACGAACAAAATACACAATTTTCGACTTAAAATATATGTGTTATACGTATCAAAATGTTTCCTACAAATTTCCAGCATTGCAGTTCGATCGTTCGATCTATCAAATCGCGGAAAGGAACGAGTCGCTCGACGAATATATCCGAAACCCGTGTTGTATCTCTATCTTTGTTTATTATACACATACGCAAGTCACAGACTGTCTCTGTTACCGGTGAAGCAAAATGTTTAGTTTGCAGCTGGCCGTTCGTTGAAATTCACGGATTGCTAGATCATGGATGTATTACACGTGTTTGCCTAGGTGTTATTTGTGATTATATTAATTTTAAATAAAAAGTGAACTTTTATGATATTCATAAATATATATCTGCTTTTTTAAATGCAATTCTTTTATAATAAGAATTTAGTGTTTAACATCGTTACACATAGTAGGCGGTGAGTTTATTTACAACTTATATATTTATAGGATTTCTAAATTTCTCTTAATATATAATCAAAAAATGCGCAAATGTAATTTATTTATTATACATTATTCTGTCTCATTTTTATGCGAAATATATTCGTACGTGACTAAAAATCGACTCTTGTCTACATAAAAAAACTATTTCTTATTTTATTTTTAAATGTCTCTACTTAACACAAAAGATTTCAAACTTTTCTCATAATAGATAAGTTTATTTTAGTATTATAATACGTTGACCTAGTTTAATTAACTATAAATTTCCTCGAAATATATAAAATATACCAACTACAATTTAAATAATAAAGGATTAATATCAAAATTATTGTTACTTAATAATAATACAGATATAATTAGTAATTTACATTGAAAACATGTATAAACCGGAAACTAAAATTATTTTCCCATTTTGTTGAAGGTTTCCGAACTTATATAAATTGCGTCAAAAAAAATGTTATATATACATATAAATATTTCTAGAATAATTAAAATAATATCAATAATTCGAATATATATTTCATGAAATGTAATTATAAATAAATTAATTGTAACTTTTAAAAATATTCCATTATTTAATAATATAATAACATATAAAATTATATTTTCTTACATAGATTTTTAAATTAATTTATTAATTATTGCAATTTTCGTTTTCAAAGTCATTGTATGGTTAATCAATGTATTTAGTACAAGTATTGTATATATTAATGAATTTGCAAATTATATACATATTTTAAGCCCATATTATGTATATTTATATATTCATTTTATAAAACTATCCATATTTCTACCTAGTAACAATTTTAAGATGTTAAAACTCGTTCTGCATAAAAATAAAAGATTAATTTAAGTTTGTTATATATAAAATTGCTTGGTAAAAATTTGACCATAATAGAACACAAGTTTAAACTTGGCGTTTTCAAGGTTATGTTCGATATAAAACAAAGGCATCTAAAAATCACGTGACACGCATAGCCATTAGCACCAAATGGCTTGAGTCTTCCTTTTGGAAAAAAAAATAAAGATCAAAATCTATGGGGCAAACATGTTTACAAGAAATTAGATATTAAGCATCAGAAAAATAAAAAAAATGTAAAGATTGCTGACTAATATTCAGTTTCAAAACATTTTATTTTTTTTATTTTATGATTGTTTTTTTGAAAAATAATAATAAAAGTAATGTCTGATTCATACGATCCTACTTATTTTTGTTAAATATTTCGTTTTTTTAACAGAAACTCATTTAAACTACTACTAACATTAATAGCTATCAGTTATTAATATTAAAAATATTGTAAACGAAAGGTAAAACGTATCATTGAACAGTTAAAACACTGACGTAAGCACTTACTTTAACAAGTCTTTACTTGAGCAATGTTTATTTCATGTCAATGACTTATGGAAACTAAAACTCGAAGCAGTTTGCTATTTTTTGCGCAAATATTAACGATAGATAATTTAATTTTACCGACAAAGTTATAAAAGTTATTATATTTTATTCTTTTTTGCAGATTATAAGCAGAAATACTTGTTTCAACCTGCAAATAAAAATAAATTTTACAAAACTAAGTATTTTATTCTAAAATACGATTCAAACTAAAGTTTATACACAAAAACTATTTGCTTAAAGGAAATATTTCAATAAAACATCCCTTTTTGCTTATTATTAGCAATAATACTTGTCCAAACTTGCAAATAAACGTAAATTTTTAGTCGGATAACCTTAACTTGCTTTATTTTGACATTTGAAAGTCATTTGACAGATGTAAAATTGTTCATTATACGCAACTAGTGTTCGAATCACGGTGCCTTATTGACGATATAAATAAGGTTCATTTTTGTACTACGTGCATTTAGATATGTAATCGAGCGTTGTACTAAACAACTATGCAATAGTGAACCTAAAGTACTGCGTACATAAGAATACAAATTATAACATAGATGTACCAGCTATTTCTTTGAGCTATTTATTAATGAATTTAACTATATTTATACTAAAATAATGGACGGTATTATTAACTAAGGTATACCTAAAAATTTATCTGACTATTTTATATAAATTAATACATTTTATTTAGTAAATATTTTTATAAATTTCCTTATTTTTTTTTCTTGAATATATATATATATAAAAAAAAAACTAAATTTAATATTAATGATAGATAATTACATTTAACAGTCAATTTTAAATCAGTTTTGTAAAAACAAAGTAATAAAACATATCTTAAGAAAGATTTGCTTCATAATACTTCCGTATGAATTTTTTTGTTTAAAATTTTTCTATAGGATCGTTTTTATGATTTATATTTTCGTAGAATTTGCTTTACGTCATTAATGTTTTACAATTAGATGAAAATAACTGTAGCATTTTGTGATATATAATTACTTATATTTTTTATTGTTTTTCTTTGTCATTAAAGTATTTTTACCGATAAATTTGTGAGAAATAAAATTATTTCAATATTAATGCTGGAAAAAACTGATAAAAAATTGTTAAGAAATTAACTCTTAGTAATATCGTATTTCGTAAAGAATAATAAGTATAAATGAAATTATTTATTAATTTTCTGATAAAATTCTGTTTTAATTTTATAGGCGTTTAAAATCTGTATATTTTTTATTTAAATAATATACGCCTTCGATAAAATAAGATTATTATTCTCCAACGCTTATTCAATTTCATTTCAGTAATTCAATTAATGGTTTCTATTCGAAGAAATATTTTTATATTCGTTTAATTGAATTTTATTCGTGTTTATTGTATACGAATAAGTACCCTTGAATTTATTCTTTAAGATAAAGTTATTTTGTAACTATTGTAACTTGTAATTAAGAAAAATAATAATATTGATCTTATTTTAATATCGTTTTAATGATAAAAAATTGTTTTTGTTTGTTATATTTGTTATTTTTATTTATCATTATTTATTGCATGGGAATTAAAATAATACATTTTAAATCTGAATTTTATAAAATATTTTTTAATAATTGATAAGAAAATTTTCCTGAATATTTAAACTTTGTAAATTTTTAAATAAATTATTGCTCATGGCCTTATTACATATTTTATTTCAAATTTAAATATTTTATTTAGGATTATGTACTGTTTCTCAAAAATGGCTTTAAAGATTTTGATAAAAATCACAGATTAGGGGTATTTTGGGGGTCAACAAATTGATCTGTTCGGGTTTTATATCCGAAAAAAATAATTTAAGGCCTTTTTTACGATTTTTATATACAGCACGACAGTGACATTATAGCTAGGCAACGGAGAATTATTTACAAATATAATAAAAGAAATTAAAATGCCATAAGATATCTTTTGATAAAAGGTCAGTTTCGCATTTTTGACTCCGTACCAACCTCAGATTTTAGTTTTCGCAAATTTTTACAAAGCTATTATATTTGAAGAACTATTAGAAATATTATAATAAACAGTTAAGTAATCCTAGAAGTTCAAACAAGTCTAGTCATGCTAAATATGTACGAACAAGTTCAAACTATTGTAGAAACTTCCTATTGATATTCTTTGTATGAATATTTACTGTTATTATTTCCATACAATCATGTTAAAACACGTCAAAAAATACGTAAATAATTAGTCAAAATTTATGCGCGATATCGAATAAATTACCAATATTTAATGCCTCAGTCGAGTTTACGTTATTAATATCAGTTTATAAGTTATACAAACACAATCTCATTATTTAAATAATTGCGTGGGTAATTCGTAGGATGTTTGTCGCAAATAATCGAAAATTATTATTCTCCCTCAGTTCAATCTATAAATAACGCTTATCAGCTGGCTACAGAATCATTTAATAGTAAATTTTTAAATATTAATAAAAGAAAAATGATTACTTTTGAAGTTACCTGTAAAAAAATTGTTATCAGAGTTTATTTTTAGTTTTATGCATTAATTGTAAATAATTGATGCCGTAAATTTGCTTATTAAGTAAATGATAATTATAAAGTAATTTACTTTAATACTTTTACGGAATTTATACCATTTTTGCACAACTGTGTGGTATTATTATGCACTGGTGTTTAATAAAGTAATATGAAGCATAAACCCAAAGTGACGAATCATTTTCATCAATATTATGGTGCTAAGTTAATAAGCTTATCAATATTATATTTCATTTCAATATCAGTCATTTATTAAGACAGGAAATTTGATATTTTATGTTTATTCAAAAATAATAAACAAGAAGCCATTTAAATTTGGTATATAATACCTATATCTCCAAAAAATATCATTTCTAAATTAGAAATAAGATATTCACTTTCAATTTCAGCGTTTTACTTTCTCTGTTCTTGCAGGATTTATTTATATGCGTCGTACCCACGCTTTTGAATTTAAATATCCTTAGTCCTTAGCACTCCTTTCTTTCCAGTTCAGTCCTGTTCGTTGTTTTCCGGTTTGAAGTTCGGCAGAAATCGTATCGACCCGAGCTTTGTCGAAAGCTCTCGATGCTGAAGCATGCTAGGTCGCACGTACGCACACCGCATAACATTGTAGTGTTATACCCGGAGCTTTGTTGGCCAGATGCCAGTTTTCCCGGCATCAGCTACCCTCGACCTAAACACTGAGTCGTTGAACTATATGTAGGTGTTCTTACCATCTTTATTGGGTAAGGCCAAGAGTGGGAGTTATATAGGTCATGATCTTGGACATGAAATATTTACATACTTTATTTCTTCTCGTTGCATTGATTTGTTTTAATACATTTTTTAACTTTTACTTCAATAAATGATCAAAAATGAATCAGTAACATGTAAAGTACAAGAATGGAAGATTGCACGCCAGAAATGAGCAAGGGAAAACATACAAATTGTTTTTCTTTTTGAAATTTTCATAAATAAACTCCAAAGTGCAAAGGATTTTAGTTTTATGTTTGACATTTTACACAAATTTTATTCAGAATTTGAAAGGCTATTGGCGAAAAATATACAGTTTTATCACGAAATCTATTTTTGGCCTTGCAAAGGTTGACAAAGTTAGTTTACACTATAATTCGATTGGATTGTTTTATTTTGACGTGACAGTTCAGATTGTGATGGTTTACCGGGAAATTGTTATTTCTGGCGTGCAATCTACGTTTTAGTCCTGTGAATCATTTTTTGCTTGATGTTCACTTTTTATTGGAGCTGAAGTTTTTTCCTCCCGGCAATATGCTGGGTTGTTTAGATTCAATCCATTTTGTAGTACTTAAGTATTTTATGAAATGCCTAATGGACTTGTTTAGATTCTTACATAGTCTGTTAAAATATATATTCTTGGTGTTCAATCAGCCTTTTTTTTCTATTATATGCATTCTTTTTTAAACCTAGGCATTCTTTAAAATATCAAATTATACACTTTGTTTAAAACTAAAGCAATTGTTTTGATCTACGTTTGTTTTTAACATATAATTTCAGGAAAATTATTTTATTTTGTTTTTCATTTTTGGAAAATTTATTTTTGATGTAAAGAAAACGATAAAATTTACATATTGTTTTGTTTTTTATCATTTTTTTCTAAATAAATAATGAATTTTGGAATAAATTTGCATATTCAGTTTTTTTCTTTTGATTTCCTGAAGGGATTCTTTGTATCTATAAACTAATTTAAATATGAAAAAAACTAATTTTAGTAGCTTGTCAAAAATATATTCTAATTTGCCCACACATATAGATATTAAAGCATCATTTCAGTAACCGTTCTATTTACTAACATTCTTAATCGAGGTATTCCTGTATTTAACAACTTAATTTACACCCTAACAACTACGTTTATTAATTATATTCCCGGTTTAAAATGAATAAATATATTAACAAACTACAGAGATTTAAAAATATGATTATAATTTATAACATATCTTTATATTACGTAACTTAATGAGCTCATGTACAACTATATTTAGATTTATTGTTTACTATCGTACTTAAAAATATTTATTACGTAAACTGTACGAGTTTTATTTTGAAGTCTTGTTTAATACTAGAAATACCTTTTATTCTGCCGTAAAATTATTTATTTATAAAAAAATCTCTATAAGTTTCACACTTTGATAAACTGTATATTTAAATTTTATGAATTCAATTTAAATCTAATCGTAAAAAACAGTTTGTTTTTAATAAAGAAATAGTTATTTGTATTTAAACATCTGTTTTGATTTATTTTAATCTGTTCTGTGTTAAATATACTTCAAAATTAAATATCAAGGTAAACCATAAAAATTAAAAAGTACAGTTATTATATAAATATACTTTTTACCTTTCAATAATATTTTGATATAAATTAGTTATTATAATTTATTTATAAATATGTAACTTCAAATAATACAGATAATTTAATTCATCCTTGAATTTCACAGTGTTTTTTATTATTATTTCAACGTTTACAAGTTCAAATAAAAAAACAATTATTCTTGTTGTTATGTGGCTATTGGTTAATGATAAAATCAGAAATTTTAATTCTCTATTTGTTTATCATAACTATTAAATAAATACCTTACTATCAATTTATAGTTAACGATATAAGTTCCAAATTTGATATCAAACTCAAATGATATAAATATTCGCAAGATTACCGGAAAAGTATTCAAGGTTAAAGGGACATTACGAGTTAGATACCCTTGAAACTACCCCCTATTTCGTTTTATTTAGGGTGAAATTGTGATGGTTATGGTTGGTACAGTCTAAAGAATTATTTTATTGATCAATATATTACGCCGTGTTTTTGTAAAGGTCAATCATTTTCAGAAAAAAATGTTTATTTTGAGGATAATTGTTAAAGATTAGCGAAAAATTTATTCAAATGTATTCTTGCATTTTTAATTGATTTAGTTTTTTTTTTGTACATGGACAATTTATAATGTAGTTACTTTGAAATATAATATGTAAGTTGTTTTTTTTTTATAATTTTTAACTTATTGCGCCGAATTTTGCCCTAGAAAGAGAATTTTGAACTGTTTTGTTTACGTAGCTACCGGAACGGAACTGGTAGCACTGTACCGTTCAATAAAATCGTGCCCTATAAAGCAATGAACGTTCTCATCATTTTTATTGTGTGTTGTTTATAAAAAACGTTTTTTAATTAATAAAATATATTGTTTAAATATCAAATAATATAAAATCAATATTTATTATTGATAATTACTTTATTTCGTGTAAATATTTTTAACAATGGAAAATGGTTTAAATTTCTGTTGTGGCTAATATAGGCTCTTCAGTTACTTGATGACTATTTTTGTTTTTATATCTGTCTAAATTTATTTTATAAATTAAACAAAATTAAAA
>NEEE01001635.1:161912-177117 GCA_002278615.1 Pogonus chalceus
AAAATAACGATCCAAAATACATATCCATGGTTATAAAAAAATAGACTTGTCCATAATTGCTGAAAAGTGCTTATAATCCCTGGATAGTCCTTAAATTTTACTGGTTTTGAAAATATTGGAAAGAAATATTCCTGAAAAGTGACTTACAGGAAAAGTGGAAAAAATTGAGCTGAATTTTTGTAAAAAAAAAAAACTTGTTAAATCAATGCCATGGAGATCTGAAACAAAATGACCTATCCACTTTAAACATCTGGGTAGTCCTTAAATGTAACTGGTTTTGAGAATATTGGAAAGAAATATTCCTGAAAAGTGACTTACAGGAAAAATGGATAAAAATTGAGCTGAATTTTGGAAAAAAAAAACATGTGAAATCAATGCCCAAGAGATTTGAAATAAAATGACTTATCCACAAAACATTTATTTTGGAAATTCTTTTATTTATTTTGAGAATTATCAATTTGTTCGACTTTCATTGCTAGCCATTATATTTCAATAAAATTAAGTAAAATTTTCACGTTTGAATCGTTACAAAACAACAATTTATATTTAAATCTATTGCAGATCTATTAGAACTTGTTTTATTTTTATTTAAAGTTCATTTAAAACACCAACAACAAAATAATTATTTACATTACGCGTTTCACTGTGAATTAAACAATACGTAAATATGTTAAATCTTAAGTTTAATTATCATGCGAAAAAAGTAAGGTTGTTTTCGTTGAAAGGAGTAAGGTCATGTTTGATCATTGCTCTCTGTGACTGACTGACATGAGTAACTCAATTCTCACTGATATATAATAAACAATGTCGTAAACAAGAAATACAATTCAAAACAAAATCTTTATCTTTTGTTCCTACATGATTTTTAGTATATATTACATTTTTTTGTACCTATATAGGTTAAAGTTTAAATATATTTTTATTGTTTAAAAATAGATCACTTTATTATTGTTTACTTTTTTAAATTCCAAGGTAATTTAAATTCTACTAACTGGTGAAATGTAAAGAAGAGGTTATTACGTCACAAATGCTAAAAACAATTAAAAATCGCATAATTTTAATCAATAAATTAAATTTAACTAATATTCGTTTGTCTCTTTTTTTTTAAAGCGAAAACAAACAAATTTAATTAGCAACCATGAAAAATAGAATTAGGTTACAGCACTATAATCTTAAATTTTGTTTACGATTTTTGATATTTTGGCAAATATGTTTGTTTGAAAGAAAATTGTATGTTATTTATGCGTGCCATGTATTTTTAGTGCTTAATAGTTTGCTAGAAACATCTGGATTTTATTTTAATGTCATTTTCAGTTTTAAATGCATTTTAAAATTGTTAAGTTGGGCTTAACATTTACTTGAAATATAATTTTTACATTTAACTATACTCTATAATTAGGTTATTTAATTAAAAAATACATAATGTATAAGTTTACGCATTTAACCACAATTTTGCATTTGTTTATTAAATAAAGCAATTGTTTTATTATCTAGATGGAATATTGCGTTTGGATTTTTGCCAAACATTTGCAATATAGCTTGGTTACTCAGTCACGTAGGCAATATAATAAATATATTAACACTTTGCTTTGCAATTAACATGTATTCTTTAAATTTATTTTATATTTTAATTTATTTGTGGTCTGACACTTACAATTAGTGAAATATAAAATAATTTAAATAAAATTTTAACTAAATGTTATATAACAATAATTTTCGAGTTTATCTATTTTAAGACTTCTAAAGTGTCTATCTATTTTCTATAAGAATTGATAAATAGTTAATGGATATTATTCTAAGATGGTGGCAGCGGAAATATTTATTTTATAACAAGCAGGAAGTAAGATTAAATCTTTTTATGCTAGCGCCAGCAGGTAGAAGAATTCGACCCTTTTATTTTAGCGGCAGCAGATACTATAATTTGTACTTTTTGTTGTTAGTGCCAGCAGGTAGTAAAATGTGACCCTTATATGTTAGAGCTAGCAGATACTAGAAAACTGCTTCTAATATGAAAAGATAGTTGCTTAAAAGTTTTCTTATTTCTGTGATGAATTATTTTTTTTTCCTTCTCCATATCTTTAGATTTATTTTTATTTCCGCGTTTATATTCTACCATTATCTTAGTCTATTTCGTAAAATGTCTTCTTCCTTGTTGTATTTTTTCTTTTATGATATTCGGTCTATTTTTAGTGTTATTAATTCTTTTATCTTTATTGTTGTTTAACATCCTTGTCTTACAGTTTTTATTTTACAATTAGAATTTAATCATATTCAATTAAATATGTTTATCATTACAAATAATCATTAATAATACGGAAAGTGCATGAGTTCCTTGTCAAATAATATTACAATAGTTGCTAAATAACCTTGAAATCATAAGGCGAGGAACATAGTATCATTGTCTCAGTCCATTACTCATAAGTAACAATAAGAATAAGAAATATAATTTGAAAATAACATCGTGATAAAAATATATAAAATTTTCGTCACCTTATTCATTCTAAATTTAAATATATAGCTACACTGATTTATTTTTAAGATAAAAAAATTCCATTATTTTTTTCCGTTTCGTTTTATAACTAGAAATAGAATTCGTAGTAATAAAAATTTCGCAATTTCAAGTATAATGGCTTGTTTGTTAATTATTTGCTGAATTTTGATTTTATTATTTATTTGCAATTTATGTTAATTTGCTGTTCTAGGAAAATATAAATAATTATATGTTATTAACTCTTAACTATTGAGAGTGAGTTACGAATCATGCTTAAAGAAATATTAAGAATTGTTTAGATATACAACGAAAGCGCAAAATTGTTTTTAATGTTTTTTATCACCAATTGCACGTCAATGTTCTAATAAATTAAATAAAAATTGAATTATAGTTGTCCACAAACTGCAGTGAGTAATATTGATAACAATGTTTTTTTTCTGCTCTACTTATACGATTAAAGTAGCTTATCTCTTTTTAGTTATAATAGATAATAATTTTTATTTATTTGGTTAAATTTTTGACAGTATAATTGCGGAAATATATAAATTCAAGGCCGTTTAGCTATCAAATATGTACGCCAATAATTATACAACCAAAATAACAAATATTATAAATTTTATAACTATTTAAAACTACTCTTAAATATATATTCTTGTTAATATCTCATCGTTAAATAAATAATACGTAAATAAATTACAATGAAATATTAGCAATGTTTTTATAATCATGTTTATATTATTTTTCAAAGTGTTGCAAAAAAAAAAAATGAAAACGTTGGCACATTGTGTATTATTCTCGCTAGTATGATGTAATCAAATAGGTGAAATGCATTCCATTTTGTCTCATGGAGTTGTTTACTAAACTATTGCACGTTCTGGTTATACTGTTATCTTTTTATAAACAATTTCTTAAGGCAATTTGTTAATTTATTTATCTAATATGCATTTTATTTTGATTTTAACTTGCTACAAATGTTTCTCCTTCCTGTAATAAGTTTGAATGCACCGTTCAATAAAGTCGTGCCTTGTGAAACTGCAATTTTTACTTGCAATTTCATGCATATTAGAATAAAAAATTGAATTTAATACGTAAAATATTTTTTATAGTTATCTATTTTATATTTTCACTCTTTAATATTGAATAAAAATGTGTCTAAGACAGTACAAATATCTATAGACGCAGAAAATTTAGTTATTTCTCTTTTTCAAAAGGGAAATCATATTCAGAATGAAAGAAAAATGTTGTTGAAAGTGAACTTAAAATTTCACTACCTGTTGCTAAAATAAAAAGAGACAAACACCTGTTACCAGTTGGCGTCAATATAAATAAACAAACCCTTGCTACCTGCTGGATCTTAAATATATAGATAAATTCTTTCTAACTGCTGGGGATTCAATAAAAAAGTCAAATTTCTATTACCTGTTGGCGTCAAAATAAATCAAAAGCTTTGTATCATCTGTCGCTAAAATAAATAGATCAAAAGCTTTGTATCTGCTGTCGCTAAAATAAAATGGTCAAATTCCTTCTACCTGCGGACGGCAAAAATAAATAAACAAT
Organism: Pogonus chalceus; assembly: GCA_002278615.1. Lineage (NCBI taxonomy): Eukaryota > Metazoa > Arthropoda > Insecta > Coleoptera > Carabidae > Pogonus > Pogonus chalceus. The sequence goes on from NEEE01001635.1 coordinate 165,961, forward strand.
CCCCTACTACCCGTCAACGCTAATAAATAGGTCAAATTCTTTGTACCTGCTGGCGCTAAAATAAAAGGATCAAATTTGTTCTACTTGTCGACGTCAAAATAAATAAACAAACCCCTACTACCCGTCGGCGCTGAAGTAAATAGGTCAAATTCTTTGTACCTGCTGGCACTAAAATAAAAGGGTCAAGCTCCTACCTGCCGACGTCAAAATAAATAAACAAACCACTACTACCCGTCGGCGCTAAAAAATAGGTCAAATTCTTTGTACCTGCTGGCGCTAAAATAAAAGGGTCGAATTCCTTCTACCTGCGGGCGTTAAAATAAATAAAAAAAACCCTTGCTACCTGATGGCTCTTAACATAAAAGGGTTAAAGTCTATTACCTGTTGGCTTCTAAATAAGTCAAATTCTTCTACCTATTAGAGTTAAAATATTTCTGTCATGTATTTCATCGATTTCAATAAATGGCAATTTCTTGCGAATCATCTCAAAACTTTTATATTTATTGGCATAGCTTGTTTAATTTATTACGAGACTTGCTAAATTGATTCTTTATAATTCTTGGATAGTTATATTTATAAACAATAATCGTAATAATGATGCTCAAGACTAAATAAAATGTTTATCAAATGTATTTCCAACAGGATGAAACTTTTAAAATCGATTAAATATCTAGACCACATGCGGTGTAAATAATTACAAAACTTTGTAATTATTTTAATTAAATTTATAATTTGAATTAAATTTAAGTTATGAAAATGCTAAAAAAGTCAATACATATAAAATTTTAGCTATTTTTGTACACTTTATTTATATCCTGCAAATATCTGCTTCTCCACACAGCATAAAAACGGCATAGGTTGCTTACCGTCCTGGGATATTCTGTTTACTGCTAGCAGTATTCCTGCTTCAATCAACGCATGCGTATAGTTTCTCATCTGTCACCCATCGTTAATTTATAATCTATCAGTTCTATGTTTCCTTATGGCATGTGCGTTGTACGTCAATGTTAAAACATGTAAATCAATTGTTAAGAATTAATTTTTATGTAATTATTGTTCTTATTAGATTCTAATAAGATCAATCTAAATCTAATTAAGACAGTTTTATATACTAAGTGTCTGGTCAAGTTATTGTGAAATTTTATTTATCAAGTGATTTATTTATATATGAAGTTATTTAATTGATTTTTTATTAAACTATGTAAAATTAATCACATGATTTTTATTTTGTTTTTTTTATTTTATCAATCGATATCTTTTTATTTGAAGATGATTGATAATATTATCACTAGAAATTTGTTAAAAAAATAATAAAAATATTACAAAAGTTTTTATATTACATAGTTAAATTACTGTAACTGAGGCAGTCACAACAAAAATATTTATTTAAAATTAAAACTTTTACTTTAAATTTACATTTAAAATTTATTTTAAAGAACTAATTAAAAATGACTGGTACGTGTTTATAAATAAAGTATTTTTAACGTATTTAAGTTCTTTACCGTATTTATTAACAATAATTAGTGTAATCAGTGGTTATAAAAATGTTTCGACGGATATACGAATGGGATGGTATGTCGTTTCCACCAAGTCCGACACCGAGTCCACCTGCGACGCCACCCTCTTCACCAGGGGGTGGCTTTTTTAGTATGTGGTATACTAAGATTTCAGGAAATATACGCAGGAAATCGTTTTCTGGGAGAAATATGTTTAAAAAATCTTCGGTAGGGTTTTAAATTTTTTTTTTTTTTTTTAATTTATAAAGATAATTTTTAATCCCGTAGCTAATAGATTAATAGTGCAAATTTGTTTTAAAAATAAAAATAACAATTTTTTTTAAACTTATGTTAACAATTAAAAATAAATAAATATATTCTATAATAATTACAAAGTAAAGTACAAAAGATATTTTGAATCATTATTCAATATCTTTTCCAACACGTGCTTAAAATAGCATAATTTAATACAAATGAGGTAAACATGAAAAAAAAAAAAATGTTTTTATCCTTGAAGCTAAACCAGTTCTAATAAATTTTCGTTTTCACATATCATTTCTTTTATTGTTTATTCTATTTATAAATAAAAATAATTCAACGATTATACAATGTAAAATGGTTTAGAAAAAAACTTCAATATTTGAAGTTTATCATGTTACGATAAGAAAATGGATTCATAGCAAAGCAGATGGTTGTTATATTTATCCATCAAACAAGAATTTGTCTCAAGGATATAATTTGTTTGTACAAACATATTTGTTCTGCAATTTTTTCCACACTTTAACAAAGTATGTTTTGTACATTTTTTTTTAAGTCGTTATTGATTAAAAGTGAAGTAAACAATTGCATAAAATTTAATGAAACAAACCAAAAAGTGATTTTATAGACTTTATTGAATTTTAATTAAAAATTTGCTTATTGGATTGAAAAATAATTATTTCACTTTGTGTTTACTCTTTTATTTCAGTGGAGATACATGTGTCTTTTATTTATAATAGGCGTGTACTTAGCAACAAATTTGAAATGTTCTGTTTAATAAAATCGTGCCCTATAAAACGACAATTTGTTTTTACAAAATTTGTATAAAATAAAGGTTTTTTTTATGATTTTACAATTTGTTGCTGTAAAGGCACAACTTTATTGAAATGTGCACTTCAAATTTGTAACCAAAGATTGAAGTATACTGTTTAATAAAATCGTGCCTTATAAAACGAATTATTTTTACAATTCCTGTAATATTTTAAATGTTAATTGTTAACAATAAAATTATTGTCTTATTATTATTTCAAGACATAAAAACAATATATTTAGTCAATAAAATTATTGTTAAATAATAGATTTAATAAGTAAAATTTGTTGCTGTTAAGGGCACGAATTTATTGAACGGTATACTTCAAGTTTGATACCAGTTTCACAGCAACATTACCGAATATTTTTTAATGACCATACCTTTCATAATTAATAATGCATCATTAACTTTTATTTATTATTATTCATAGTCTTAAAATTTATTTATTAAGTAGTAAATTTTATTATATGTAATTAGTTTAAAACCTATTTATAAGATATAAAAGAACAAGTATCATTGAGTTGAGAGCATAGATCAAATTTCAATACAAAGAATCATCAATTTGTTTGAGAACAAAAGTATTTCTGTTGTCAAAAGAAAAAAAATACATTTAATTATTAACAATGTTACATATTGTATTTAATATGGCCTTTCAAAAAAAATATACTTTTCATCAAAATAAATAAAAAGAGATGTAAAATATAAAATTATATATGTATATATTAACAAATATTCAATTGTTTCAAGAAAGATTAATTAAAATTTATTTCAAATCAAAGAATTCGATATTACTGCCAAATTATGTTTTTAAATAAAAGATTTTTCGTTAATTAAATAAGTTTTAATTAATATTCTGTATTGTTTTTCAGGTTTCTTATATTTTATATTTCTCAAATTTCATTTTTGATTTTACAGTAATTAATTTAACTTAGAAGTTAATAGTAATTTAATGAATAGATAATAATTATTAATTTAATTTCGATAATTTATTAAATAATAAACCAACTGGGAATCTCTAATTATTTTTATTAAGTTTATGTGTTAAGAAGATTAATTAATGATGATCTTACAAATCGAATTTTGTTTATAAAAAATCAATATTTTGAGATTTCAAAATCTCAAGGTTTATTTCTTTCAAAAATAATAATAAATATTCATGACAACCATGTCAAATTATTTGGTTGTCGAGAAAAATATTCGTTATTATTTGTAACTTGTTATCTTTGACAAAGATAATTTCACACTATATATGTATATATTGATTGAATTGAATTGTTGAGAAAACAAACAAGAAATAAAATCATATTGTAGACATTATTAAAATTGTTATTTCGAGATACGATCATATTTCACACTGATTTTGTTTTTTCTTTTACATAATGTATAATGTAGCATTATTATATTAAAATTTTACAAATAAAAATGATTATCTTGAAAGTTTTCCAGTGTTATCTTCAAACTGGTTTGTTTATTTAGATGAATAAAGTTGTATTGTAGAAAAAATGTGTTTATATATATAATATTCTGATCAAATATTTTTATAGCAGTGTCAAGGACATTGTTATTTAATATATACATATGTATGTATAAATATGTTTATTTTTACATATGACTTTATGATATTAGTCACCCCGGGTTCTTTACGTAACTGATATTAGGTTTATTTGTAATATACTTGATATAAAGTAGGCGTTGACTTGGGTTATTAAATAACATATTTTGTAAATTTAATTATTATTTAATTAAATATTTAAATTTATAATTTTACTTCAAAGTGCCAGAAAATTGTCTTAATATTTTTTAAGAACACAAATGAAGCAAGCATGGCCGACTTTATAGTAATAAACATAAAGTTGGTTTATTTATTATAGACTTTGAAAATCACGAAAATACATAATTTTCATTTCACGTTGATAACAGCTTTCCTATTTTTATTACGCACATTTTAGAACTGACACTTTTTTAAATTTATAAGTAGAACAATAGAAAAATGGAAATTTTTGTTAAAATCTATTGATTTATAAATTATTAATACTGAAAACTGGTTTATCGGTTTTTTTTTTCTATCGATTATAAACAGTATTATATAAACTTTTAACTACTATTCCTTGCATAATTCTTGGTATTAGTTTTAACTTCTCTTGAAAATCTTTAAAACAGACTAATTGTTTTAAACCTGTCTTCTAACTATTATGAACTAGACTTCTTTCAATTTTAATGATCTTAACAATTTTTTTATCTGTCTTTAATAGTTTGTCTTTACTACTTGCAGTATTTATTTTTAACTTAACTTGCCTTAAAATTATTTTTAACGAATCTTTTACCAATATTATTAGTTTTTCAGCGATCTTTAATGGTTTTAACTCTTTTTAACAGATTTATTAAGCATTCTTATGGTTTTAACCCTTTAACTGGTCTTTAACCGTTTTTTGCTTTCATTTTAGTTGGTTTTTTCATTATTATTTATTTATCCAAGTGTTACGTATTAAAATATAAGTCTATTTATTTATAGTCTTATAAAAAGAAATTAATTTTATCTAATAATTTATATAACATTGTTTAATTTTATATCTTAACGTTAAATTGAAGAAAAATATATTTTTGTGAATTATGAAATATATATTTATAGAATTTTATTTTGTTACAGTTACCAGTGGCAGATCCATTCTTAGAAAAAGTTAGCATTTCTGATTTAGGTAAGTTAACAGTTAATTTATTTATATTATTATAAACAACTTATATGCAATTTGATATTAATGATACATTTTTATTCAAATCACTGACAATTATAAATAATTTTACAATTAATTACACAAATTTATATTATTCGTTGTTTTAAGATATTATTAAGTTGTTACAAAAATTATCACTGATAAATAAAGTTTACAAACTTATAACAGTTAGCTTCAATGTTTGAAGCTATCGTTTGTTTGTCGCCTCAAAGTTATTTATGGTGGTGTTGCGGTTAATTATTATACATAGTTCCATTTGTAATTGCAAGTAATGAATATTCTAATTTAGAGCTATATTTGATGACATCATTACATATTGGATTACAAATAATTGGAAATTTGTAATTGAAAATAGATTGATGACCCTATTAGTGGGTTTCTAACGTTATTAATAATTCGTATTATTATTATTATTATTATTTTAATTAAGGATATTTGCAAGATATTTCACTTATTTGATTTAATTTTTATGGAATTATTTCGAAAATTAATCGTTTCTCATAAACGGCTNATATTCTTTTTGATAAAGTATTAAAAATTGAATGAAGGGTTGAAAGAAAGAGCAATACTTGTGCAACTCAAATTAACATTGATATCATTGGTAAACTTCACGGTGAGTACTATATGTACTTTGACAAGCCTTTATGTGTTATTTTCAAAAATAAAGAAGCCAGAAACATTTGAAGCACTATTCCCACAGGAGAATCCATATCATTATCGTAATTTAATGTGAAAAAAATGAATTTTTTATATGTATATTTTGTGTAATTAAGATTTTATATTAAATATAAAAGTTAACCATAGTCCTGATATTAAAAATAATAACTAAAAACATTTTATTTATAAACAAAAGCTATTAGAATTAAAGTTCAAGTATTAAAACTTTCCTTTTATAAAACGAAATAAATTATAATAAATAAACTTATAATTTATTTCAGAAATTCTAATATAAGTTTAAATATACAGTTCATAAGTGTTGAAATATTTTCCACAACAAATACTTCTATTAGAAACAAATCAATCGAGGAAAACTCTACAAGTTAGAATTGCAATAAAGTTTCTTAAAAAGATTTATTACTTGTTCAAATTATTTGTGGTAAATCAATTTAAATTTATTGGATTTTCAATAGAAAATACTTTGCTTTACATTTGCCATCATCCATTACAAAATAGTCCTTTGTAAAATAAATAATACCAAATTGTACCAATTTCTCTTATCAACAAAATATTATTATAATTTTATTTTAAGTCGTATTATTACTTTTAATTAATATTTAATCAGGTTTAGTTATTTTTATTTATCAATTTAAAATTTCGTTAGTAACCTAAAAGTCATTAAAAGTGAAAAATATTTATTTATTTTGATTTATTTAATTAGTATATCTATCTAACAGTAATTAGTTAAAACAATGAACCATTGTTTACTTTATTAAAAGTACAAAGGAAATTAAAGTTTTCATGATACCTTTAAAATAATTATTTATTACCTACTCCTTGCCAGTTAACAGAATGATACAAATTATTTCTTTAAGATGTATAGCATAACAAGTGAATCTTATTAGAAGCCAACTAGCCAAATGGATTTTCTAAACACTTGTTGTTAATATTTGTTTATTTTACGCGGTATTTCAAGGTATTCAATAAAATTAAAAGAATACTTTAAATAAAAAATATTTAATTTAATAATGGATAGATAATGATTGTATTATTTGAGATTGGTCTTTTTTTATTAGTCTTTTTAAACAGGTCTTTAATCGAAAAATATTAAAAATATTGAAAATTATTTTTTTCACATTTATCCTCTAATTAAATCAATCTTCCTAATTTTTAAGACCAGTTCTTTAACTGGTTTTAATCGATCTGGTAGGTCTTTTTGTCTGTCTTTTGTACTAGTTATTTTATAAGCATATCATAAATTTTATTTTCGACCAAATTTCTGCTTGTTTTGGAAATAAAAGACCCAAAAAATTGATTAAACCCAGTTAAATAATAGGTCTTGAAAATGAGTGAAACTGCTCCTAGTAAAAGCGAGTGAAATGAATAAATGTGAATTTTAAGGCCAGATTATTATTAACCAGCAAACATTTTTCGCGAGCCTTAAAAAATTGATCGTTTCGCCCTTTAATTAAAGACTAATTTCAAAAAGACCATCATCAAATAGTAGCATTATTATAATATATTTTATCTAGAAAATCTATTTTGAAAAATAATAATTGATTTTAAGATTTAAATTAAGTTTTAAATTCATTTCGTTCCACTAACTTTATTTTTGTTTTGGCATCAAAATTTATTTATAATAGTAGCTAATAGTAGTTATTATCTACATTACAAATAATCATTTTCTATAAATACGTATAAGATACAAATTTTCCATCAACATTAATTATTCTGTTGAAAGAGTTTCAGTTTATTTTGATTTATATTTCAAAATATTCTGTTATATTTTTATTATATTATAAAACGTATTTTTCCCAACTTAAGTTTGACTTTCTTTCACAATTTGAAACATTAATAACAAAGTCCTATCATTGTATAAATGTAATTTGGTCAACAAAAACATGTTGATGATCAAAAGTTTCTAGACATGGATTAAATTTTATTTCGAAAACAAAAATACCTATAAATTCAAATGAAACTGTTTTATATCGATTGTTATTTAATAATAAACAATTGAAAGTTTATTTTATATATCATAGTAAACCTTGAAAAAAAATATATTTATTTACTTTTCTAATTTTTGTAATGCATATTATTGTGTAAGGCACAATTCTATTTTTGTTTGAAGGTTGAAAATAATTTTATTGATTTTATTTCTGGCAACACTTTTATTTAAAAATTTTCTCGGGCGGAAGTTAAATATAAAAATAAAACTATGTACAATGTCAAAATTACGCGGTTCAAATCTCATTTATCAAATAGTAAATAATTATATATTTATCTGACATAAATAATTAATTATTTTAAGACTTAAATTCTCAATGAATAACTTAGAAGTAATGTTTCTGTGAACGAAATTTATAAAAATAGGGAAAGTTAGTGTTGGCCAAAAATATGTTGACAAAACAAATAGGAATTTTACCAAAAAATTAATTTTAATTTGACTAAATCGTAGCTAATTAATAATTTGGATAAAGCTAGCTGTTGGCACAAGAATATACTATATATTTATTGTAAATTAATCTGTTTATAAAACATTTGTACTAAGCTTCGCTTTTGACAATTATAACTATACATTTCAAGGTGCTTTTAATATTTATTTTAGTTTAATATTTGAAGAAACCGCAATGCTTGTAAGGTTAACTATTTTTTGTCATCTTTTGTTGTTATTTTTAATATAGTGTTTACCGGTGTGAAATTGATAATACTTGTGTTGTACCGTTCAATAAAGTCGTGGCTTATGCAGCAACTTAAAATTTCTTTTATTTAACAATAATTTCTATTTTTTCGTTAGATATTCTAACCAAAATCAATATATTTTAATTTAAGTATGAAAAGACCCTTTATTAAAAAACAAAAAAAAAAAAANCTAATATAATATAAAACGCAAGTTAAATGTTAAGCTGTATAGGGCACGATTTTATTGAACACTTTAAAAGTGAATCTGAACTCACGCCGTAATTATCTATATAAGTTATTAAATATATATTATAAATATTGTCATTAAATTAATACATTTTGTTGTTTTTTGTTTTTTCTATAGTTTTATCATAGGAATTGTTAGTTAAATGTGTTGCTATATAGGGCACGATTTTAGTGAACGGTACACTTCAAGTATGAAGCTAGTTTCACGCCGTTATTTCTTATATAAGTTATAAAACTTGTGATTTGCAACAATTTCAGATATAAAAATATATAAATACGAGTTTTATTTATATTATTTTTAAAAATATGAGCAATTGAATTTGTTTAAAATACAATTAAAGACCATTTGAGGAGATACCCTTTTGTGAACCATTCCAAAGATACACAAATTTCATCAACAGACGTTGAATTTGGCACCTCGACGTCCAATCGTCTAAAAATAATTCACAGCATAGCATCGGCAATTTCAAACGCCTTTCGATGCCAGCTACAAACACATTTCGTTCGTTTGTAAGTTAGTCGATGTTCGATGCGTTGCGATGCAATGCGTCGTTACTCAACGTCGCGACGCTTATGTTTACATCTATTACTATGACATTTGTATGTTTGTTTTAATAATATTTGTTCTTATTCAATTTTATTTCGCTACATCATATAATTATTAAGTGAATTGTTGTAAGACTGAGTTTTTAAATTATTAAAATGTGATAATATTATAGTGATTTGTAGGTAATTTTAAACGATTATCTCGTATTTGTTATTTTCTAATCCAAAGTGTTGTGTTTTGTTTTTATCTTATTATTGATAAAAAATTATTTATATTTGGAGATTATTTTTACGTATTGAGTTTTGGACAAGGTTATTATTTAATTTATATAATATCTAATTGTTTATCAATTCTTTACGTAGATGATAATCCCAGTTAAAAAATGTCATTTATTATCTTATAAACAAAATATTTACTGTTGGTTTTAGGTACAATATTTCACAAGTTTTTATTGCAATTTCGATGCAAAAATTATAATAAATATTTATATAACAACAAATTAAATATTAAATTATTGATTTTTAATTTTTTTTAATTAATTGAATCGAAAATACAAAAAAAATAATATTAATTGATTAAATCAAGCAGTGCATATAAAAATATAATTACTTTTCAATTTGTAAAAAAATCAATAATAATAATAATAATAATACAGTTAAAACGTTAACTTAGATAATGTATACATTCACTAGTTATTGCATACATTAACTAAATCATTCAGACAAAGTATACACAAATTGAATGAAAAAACTAGTGGATGTATACATTAACTGGAATTTATTGACTGCTTCATGTGCAAAATTTGAACTCTTATTAATACTAGATAGAAAGTGAAGTGCTATCAGCTCTCAGTGACACATTTTAAATAAAATATTAAAATAAAACACTTCAAAATCTTTATTAGATTTTTAACTGGTTTTAAACTTATTTTAACTGGTCTTTAACTGATTTTAACTGGCCCTTAAATAAAATATTAGAATCACTGAAGCTATCAGCAGAAATCCCTTCATAATTTAGTGATTATTTTAATATTTTATTACAAATTTTAGTTACTTTAAAATTATAATTGTTCTTTTTTATATTTTTAATATTATCTGGCTTACCAAGATTAATTTTTTCATTAATTTATTGAGTTCTGAAGACGCAAACAAAATTAACTTATTTTATTATTAAAATTTAAAAATAAATAACTATTGGAAAATACTGAGAACTAACAGCTTTGAAAACTTTAAAATAATATGCATTATGCATGGTTCATTTAAGAAAATGATTTTATTAAATTTAAAAATTAGACAGGATAAATAATTTGGCAATAAAGATCAAAACATGAATAATATTTAAATGGTTCATTTGACGTTCCTTTATTTTATATTGTCACGGAAATTCGGCCTCGACTGAAAACATCTTGCATTGCGTTGTTTCTCTTGGCACTAATTATTTTTATTTTACACACACCAAAATTTGACATAGATATGTTTCAAACTTTACCGCTGCATTCCCTTCTAATTAAAATTATTATTATCTTTGAAAATTCTCACTATTTGACACTTTTTTCGAAAGAATTCTTGCTTAATTATACAATTTTTACGATTGACGTGAAACTTGCAACTGTTTAACTTGAAGTGTACCGTTTAATAAAATCGTGTCCTATAACGCAAATTTAAATCATATTTTCTATTATAAATTTAAAAAAAAAAAAAAAATCAATATTTTTTTGTTTTTTTTTTTTTT
>NEEE01001635.1:177170-189330 GCA_002278615.1 Pogonus chalceus
AAAAATCACGTTGCTTAAATATATTTTAAAGCGATAAAAATTCTTATATTGTAAACAGTTTATGAAAGCAAAAATTATACTTGTTATTATAATCACATTTTTGTTTATAATAAATAATATATTCAAGGTAAACATCTTAATTCTTAGTTAGTTTTATATACCATTGACTTTTAACATTTTAACTATATTATTTTCATTTAATATTCGTTTCTTTATTTATTCTGGTTAATTTTATCTGTGAATATCTGGAATAACTATTAAATTATTTAATGCTATGTAATTTTATGAAACACTTAATACTTTTTTACGTTCTTTAATCTGTTAATATTTAAACAGCAATGGTAAGATTAAATTAATTTCCCCTTTTAACCTTTGTTCATATGTTCTATTTTTAAATAAATAATTAGATATTATATTTGTTGAATATAAAATAAAAACAATTATTATTTCGTAATTTAATTTTATATTTAAATAAATAAAAATAAAAACCAAAATAATCTCAAATATATTTATTTTATTTATTCAGTGTAAAGACAAATATTCGTATATAATGTGAAATAATAAATAAATAATAAAATAATTGAAAAATCGTTGTAAAATTCGTGGAGATGTTGGGTTATGCTTCGGCTCCATTATTATTCGAACTACGTGGGCCTTCGTTTGGCCACCATTGCCGAAGAGGATGAAGAAGATGTTTGGCGAATCGATCAAATCAAAGAGTTTGAGGCTGTGAGCCAAGCGTGGAAGGAAACGCTTGCTGAACATTTACTTGAAGGTATTATGGCGACAAACAACAATTGACTCACTACAATATGAAATATAGTTTAAATACTAGATAATAAATCGTTAGGGTTACCTATCATAACCTTTCCTAGCGCTAGCGCTTTCGTATTCCATCTAATATTTGTTTTTCTTCATTAAACAAATGATTTATTCTGTAAAATATACTAATTTTGAATTAATAGCTTAAGTGCTAAACGAATATTCTGTAGGGTTACATATCATAACCTTCCCTAACGTTAACGCTGTCATCTAGTTTTTTTCTTTTATCAAACAAATGATTTTTTTCTGTAAAATATATTTGGCCATAAGAAGTATTGAAAATAGCTTAAATGCTATACGAAAACTCAGTAGGGTTACCAACCATAATCTTATCTAGCGCTAGCGCTTTAACTTTCTATCGAGCAGCTTATTTTCCTCATAAAACAAATTTTCCGTCTAGCAATCGTTTTATTATTATAAAACGAATAATTTGCTCTGTACAATATATTAGATCGTTCAAAATATTAAAAGTGACTTAAAAGCTAGATGAAAACCATTAGGGTTACTCTGTGTAACCTTAGCTAGCGTAAGTACTTTAATTTTCCATCTAGCAAATGTTTTATTATTATAAATTGATATATGTGCTACGTAAAATATATAAAAACGTTAAAAAAAGGAATTTAAATGCTAGACAAAAACACATTTGGGTTACTCTACGTAACCTTAGCTAGCGTTATCACTTTAATATCCATTCTAGCAATTGTTTTATTATTAAAAAACGAATGATTTGCTATATACAATATATAAGAACATTAGAAACATTAAAAATAGCTTAAATGCTAAATTAAAATAATTAGGGATACTCTTTGTAACCTTAGCTAGCGTTAGCGCTATAATTTTTCATTTAGCATTTTTCTTTTTGCCGTAAGAAACATTGAAAATGGCTTAGATGCTAATCTAAATATCATTTGGGTTACTTATCATAACCTTAACTAGCGCTAGCGCTTTAATTTCCCATCTAGCAATTGTTTTGTTATTATAAAACAAATAATTTACTGTGTAAAATATATTAGAACGTTAGAAACATTGAAAATAACTTAAATGTTAGAATAAAACTCATTAGGTTTACTCTACGTAACCTTAACTAACGTTAGCGCTATAATTTCTTATTTAGCAATTTTTTTATTATCATAAAACGAATGAACGTAAGAAACATTAAAAATAGCTTCAATGTTAAATGAAAATAATTAGGGTTACCCCAGGTAACCTTACCTAGTGCTAGCGCTAGGATTTTCCATCTAGCAATTGTTTTTCCGCATAAAACAACTGATTTATTCTGTAAAATATATTATACTGTTAAAAACATGAGAACAGATAATTGTTATAATTAATTAGAGTAATTATTGACGTTAATTTATCTACACGCTCAACTTTAATTTTTTACTGTATTATAAAATTAAATTTATTATAATACATATGAATTATTTTTTATTTTATCGAAAAAATATTTTTTTTTGCTACAAAATAAATCTTTTCAGATTAGTTTCTCGTATTTCAAAGATTATTTGTAGCCTTTGATATAGGAAACTTTTTTCCTATTTTAAAAATTAATTTAAATATTTGCTTTCAAGAAAAGTTATAGTTTTATTTACTGTTTATAAATAAATACATATTTATTACATTAAAAAATACAGTTAGTATATGTATGTATAAATTTTTATTGTTACTATTATTTATCGTCCTACGAACACAATTGAAATAATATCCGTGTTATAAATAATATATTACATTTATTAGAATAAAATAGAATAATAACTATTATTATTATAATTTTTTAAATCTTTTTGTTGATCAAAACGCCTTTTATTTATAACAAATTTAATTTCTGTGTAAAGAGAAATAATATTTATTCTTATTATTATTATTATTAGAATAAGTTTTCAAATAAATCTTAAGTTATAGCTATAAAAACTATGTAACTAAGTTTGTAAACTTAAAATTTATTTGTTTGTTTGTGTAACATGTAACATAAAAAAAACAATTGAATAATATACACATAATTTATTTATATGTGGAAATTTTATTGAAAAACAATTTTAAAAAGATTTTTATTAAGTTAATATTAATTCATGTATTTTTTGTTACAGAAGAAGATGAGTCTCAAATCTTTGTAAAATTTTTCAAGTTCCACAAATGTTACGATCTAATTCCAACTTCAGCAAAATTAGTTGTTTTCGATACTCAATTGCTTGTTAAGAAAGCTTTCTTCGCTTTAGTTTACAATGGTAAGTACTTCGAAATAAAATAGAACTACTTGTATATGGATGTATTTTAATAATTTGCAAGGGTAAATCTCAAAGCGAAAATAATTTATAATGTATTATTATCAGAGACTTTACATACACATATATGCATACATATGTACATAGTTGATGATGATAAATGCTTAAATTAACCTACTGACTGCAATTACTACACATTTTTACACCTACACACATTATTGTGTGAATAAACTTATTTATACTGACTGGTACATATTTTATTTGACTGACAGTCATACATTAACTTTGTTTATTCTGTCTAGCAACTATGTATTCTTAAATTAATAGTAAATACTTTATATTTAAATAATATTTACAGTTTATTAAACAATTAAATAGATGAGTAACTGAAAAAGGTCACAATTTCGCCATAGGATATTTTTTGTTATTTCCAACTTTTCCACAGTTTCCTGACTTGAATTCAGTATATCTTTAAGTAGTTCTTGATAAAGCTAAGAAGAAATTGGATATTTTTAGCAAAATCCAATTGATTTTTTTTTCTTTCCGAATAAAGGAAATTGGCTTATATATAATTTAATATTTAGTCATTTCGTTGGTAAATAAAATAAATTGTTAATAGTTTTGCTAAATAAGATTGACCAAAGGAGATATTAAAAAAATTTAAAGTCTTTAAAACAGGTTAATTTCTAATTTTATAAAATGGTTAGACTTTTAAGTAGTAAAAATAGACCAGTTAAAATAACTTTAAATATCAGTTAAAAAAATTGTTTAGCAGCTTTAAATAAAATATTTTAGTTAAAAACTACATAGTTAAAATTAGTTAAAAATCAGAAAGAGATTCTAAAAACATTCATAAACTACAAAAATCTTTTAAAATCAGTTAATATTCAAATTAGATGAAAGTCGGTGAAAAATTTGAATAAAATATAATAAACCAGGTAAATTTGCTTAAAGATAAGTTAAAATTGATCAGACCATTTAGAAATCAGAACCCGCAATATAAATTTATAACAAATTATCATAATTTACAAATTAAATTTATAATATTTATTTTTTTGAATGACTCTTAAAATCAGTTAAAACCCAAATTCAATAGAAGTCGGTGAAACATTTTTAATAAAATAAAATAGACCAGTTAAATTTGCTCAGAGATCAGTTAAAAATCAGTTAAAATTTGTTAAAGACTAGTTAAAAATTAGAAATGTTATTGCAATAATAACATAAAAATGACTCTTAAAATCAGTTCAAAATCTTTTGGAATCAGTTTAATCCCAAATTCGATAGCAGTTAAGATCAGTTAAAATCTGTTACAGATCAGAAGCTGTAAAATTAATTCATTGCAATATATTTTTATGTTAATAAAAACTTACATTAAAAAATTAATTTAAACTTTACAAAGGAATAATAATTTTTTTGTGAATTGTACTTTAAATATGAACATTGTTTTTAATATAAAATTCTACTGTTTGTCGCAAAAGTTATTTTCAAATAATGGTTTTTTATATAAAACAAATACAAAATATATTTTTTTGTTTACGCTAAAATACTTCTCAAATAAATGAATTTTCAGTTGTTTATTTGTAATATTTCATATTGATATAAATTATAAAATATATTCTTAAGTACTTATGAATAATTCTAAATAGGGCTTCAACCCTGACCTATTTACCATTCATTCACCCCTGTTACTTCGTATTTTTATTCGATTTTTTTATTATTCAGAATCTAAAACTTACAAAGCAAAACCTTGATCTCTATATTTAATCACCTTGAATTCGCAAATCATTTACTTGTTGAATATTATATTAATATATTCAGTGAATTCTATACTATATTCAAATATATTTCTAATCAAAAAATTGTACTTGAATTTATAACATAAAACAATCAAATCTTAACGTAGGTTAATATAATGTTAATTATTTATTTAACCTATTGGATGGATGAACATGTTAAATTAAATGTAATTTTGTATGCATGTATGTATGTATGTATCTTTAAAAAACAATTGTTTGAATAATTTATTCAAACAAATGTTATTATAATACACAAATATATTTTTATTTGTAAATAACACCTACGTTGCTATAAACCATATATTATATTACGTCTTTATATATTTTTTTATTGATTTTTATGAAGTGAACTCAACGGCTTCTTAATAGGATTATGGAAATGTTAAAAACATTTGTTTTTCTTTATATACGCTTTAAAATATATATTTTCTTTTAATTTAATCCGGAATGAGACATACGAAAATTTCTGATTAACCACGAAAACATCGTCTATAATATCTTGCTTGCACGAGTACCTTATTAAACACTAGTGTATAATAATACTGCACAGTTCCGCCTGGATCTTTATGATTTAAATATAATTTTATTTTTACATGTTTCATAGAAATTTTTTAATTTAATTTTAAAAGTCTTAAAATATATTAGAAAGGGTGCGATTTTTAGTTATTTTCCATTGGACGAAAATTTTTACTTTAGTAAATTAATATGAATTTCTTTGAATTATTATATTTTTTGTTATTTTAATAAGGGATTGTTAATAAATAAAATCTGAAGCTCAGTATTACAAATAAAATAGAAGAACTAATACAAAGAAGCAATTATCAAGAAACCTATCTCCATTTAGCCACTTCATATGTATATTTCTTACTTAAAATATTCTTTGAAGTCTTACAAAAATTCTAACTTTTTGTTACTTACCAAAGAAAATATTACATTTCATTTTATTTCTTTGAATTGTTTTTAACATATAACTTTTATAATTCATCTAAACTAGAATTCTTTGTACCAAAATAAAATTGTTTAATACAAAAAAGTTAATTTAAAAATAAGTTTATGTTTATAATTTGATTTACAACAAAAAACTATATTATGTATCATTGAAATTCGCGTTGTACTATAGTTTTGTAATAAAATATATTTTTTTAAATTAAAGGTGTACGCGCTGCACCATTATGGGACAGCTTACAACAGCAATTCGTAGGAATGTTAACAATAACAGATTTTATTAAAATCCTACAAATGTACTACACATCACCATCCGTAACAATGGATGAACTTGAGGAACATAAATTAGATACTTGGAGAAGTATGTTTCATTATTCATAACATGTAAAATATTTCATTTAATAAAACTATTTTTCTTGTTCATTTATAGAAGTACTAAAAGGAAATGATAAACCTTTAGTATATATAGGACCTGATGCTTCATTATATGACGCAATTCGAACTTTAATTCATAATAGAATACATCGACTTCCAGTTATAGATACAGATACAGGAAATGTACTTTATATACTTACTCATAAAAGAATATTGCGTTTCTTATTCTTATATGTAAGTTTTTTTTTTTTAACTCGTATGAATTTCAATTGAAACTAATTTATTTATTCAGATTAATGAATTACCGAAACCAAGCTATATGAACAAAACTCTAAGAGAATTACAAATAGGTACATATGATAATATAGAAACAGCCAGTCCAGATACTTCTATCATTTTGGCGCTTAAGAAATTCGTTGAAAGACGAGTATCTGCTTTACCAATCATCGATCCAGAAGGAAGATTATTGGATATTTATGCTAAATTTGATGTTATTGTAAGTTCTACCAAAAGTAATTAAACTTTAATAATTTAACTAATTCGATTAATATTTTTTTCAGAATTTGGCAGCTGAAAAAACTTACAATGACTTAGATGTTTCACTGAAAAAAGCAAATGAACATAGAAACGAATGGTTTGAAGGTGTTCAAAAATGTAAACTAGATGAAACATTATTTACTATAATGGAGAAAATTGTGCGAGCTGAGGTATTATTTAGCAATTATTTTGATAAATGTTAGTTTTTAATGTTTTTTTTGTTTTGGTTATAGGTCCACAGATTAGTTGTTGTCGACGATGACGATAAAGTTATTGGAATAATTTCTTTATCGGATTTACTGCTGTATTTGGTGTTAAGGCCTTGTGGGGAAGATAGTTCTTCTAATGGTGTCACTTCTTTAAGAGCTCAGGTAAATTTTTCATTATTCTCTATAAATTAATTTTTTAATTACAGTAGAAATTGTTTATTACGATGAATCGGTTGTTACGACTAATTTTTTTTTTATTGTTTGGTCTTTATAGAAAATTATATCGAATATTATTTCTGATATAACAACATAATTTTGAAAGAAATTGTTTAAAAATCTCGTTTATAGCGACGATTTTTTTATTGTTTTAACTGAATTCAATATTTAATTACTGCTTGTTGTGCACTTAAGGAGAGAAATACCTTTAGAACACTGAATTTTATAAATTTTTTCTGGGTGAACGGTTGAATTAATATATCTGAATTTTTACATACTATTTATTTGATCTTTTATCTTTTACAATGAATTTTTTTAAATACCAAATTATTAAAAATGGCGGAGCTTTAACGATGTTGTTAATTGGCGTGACCTTTGGTTCTCGTGGATTTTGTATAAACGAAATATGTTTTTGTTATTATTAACAGTTATTATTTATTGTCCTGAAAAAAAAGTTACTTTCGATTTTGACATTTTTTCAGTACAGGTATCCTCCGACTCACGAACTTATTCCGTTCCAAAGTCGAAAAATAATAATAAAATTTTAGAATTTTGTTCCTTAGTTTTGTATACTTGTAATTCTTGCTTTAAAAATATAATTTTAGAGAAAAAAAAATAAACTTTTTTTTAGCTTTAAGATAAATTATAGTAGTTTTTTGGATTCATAAAAACTTTCAGCGAGATCAGTCTAAAAAATTTTGAGTGTTCGCTTGTGGCAATTTGAAGCACATAGTTTAAAAAAAAAACGTGTTAAAAGTTTTGGTATCGCTCAAACGCTAAGCGTAAGGGTATCAGATTCATAGGCTATAACATCAAAAGTACTTCGAATTTTGTTTTAAAATTTTGGTAACATATTCTTAACATGTTAAACTAAAATTTCGTGAAAGAAAAATTTTTTTTTTATGTTTCTAAAGATATTTTTCTTCCTAAGATGTACACTAGTTATATACTTACATTTAAAAATTATTGCCTTAATAAACAGTAATAAATAACAATAGATATTATTAAATATTTAAATTAGAAATTTCGAAAAATAAAATAGTGCACCCCCATATTGAATTGATCTTTAAAATATTTTAAGAATATTAAGGCTATGAAATTTATATTTCTTAACTAGTGTATATGTACATATGTATATACATTATTCTAAATTTACATGTGCTAATATATTTTTTTTTTATTTTCATTTAAAAAAAAAAAAAAAAGAAACAAACATTGTAGTTTTTGTTTATCACTACTATTTTAATTTCGAATATACATGTTGATTGCCGCTCAATCATCAACTTCCCTGGAGTATATATAGGCTAATCATTACTGTACGTCCTTAATCATAACACCGTCCATGCTTATTTTATGGATAACGTGAATTGTCTATAAAAAGTTAAAAACTAACAAAACACCTGACAAATTTTATTTCTTTTATATGTATAAATATAAAAACAACTTTAATTACAATTATTTTAACATCTCCTAATAATAAATTATTTAAATTCATTAATAAATAACTTTTTTTGTCATTTTTTCTTTTGGATTCTCCGCTATGTAAATACTTTTAGTATTAAAATTTTGCGTAAAAATCAAAATGTAGATTCGAAATAAAAGTAAAATAAAGAAAAAAATCAAATGTATATAATTTTTTCAGATTTTCGACAAAATAATGAATTTAAAAGAAATTTAATTTCATCTAAAAATTAATTTTACAAACCTTCTAAATTAATAGTATAAAATTGTTAATAGAAAGGTATGTGTTTTAATAAATAAGAATAAAAGTGGTAATTAATAATTTATTATTAACATTTTCAAAATGAATGCCCTCCATAGTATTAGAGTATTGCTTAAAGACCTATAAACTAATCTATTAATTTCGTATTATTTTTTGGATTTGTTTTACTTTAAAAATATTATAATATTTCTTTTATTTATATTGAATTATAAACTATTAAATTTCCGAAAAAAATAAAAAACTTAATATTTAAAAATGGTTTTAAAAAACCGATTTTCATTTCTAGCACGATAAATATTGAACCTAAGAATTTAATACAAATTCAGAATACCTTAATTTACATTTAATAAATATATTAATCAATTTTGTGAAGAATTTTTTTAAAAACGACAATAATCCTAATATTAAGGAAGTATTACCGTTTAGACAGCGTGTTTTTGATAGTTTTTCAGGAAATTCTTTTGAGGTGAATTTAAAACTTGTGATTTTGCGATTTTTTGCAGCTTGTTTATTTATATTATTCAAACTATAAAATTTGATTACTAACTATTTTTAAAAAGACCCGATTTGATCTTTAAATGTAGCCTTAAATGAGGCTATGTACGCCGTGTTTTTTCGGTTGGCCTAAAACTTTTATCTGGTTCTGTGATCTGAAACCTAAAATTAAGTAGCAATCCTCAATCTATATTATATTATCTGGAGTTTGGACCATGGATAATGTAAACTCTTAATAATTAACAAAATGGGGGTCATTCAAAAAAGTGGTTGATTTTTGTTCCCTTTTTTCTGACTTTAAGACGCTCGGAAAAATCTTTAATATTAATATAAAACTCAAATAAATATATTTTATAGTTTCTGAGAAACATTTCCGGCCAGCGAAAAAAAAGTGATTTCGAGAAAAATGCGTATGAAGTTTTGATACAAGATTTTTTTTTGAGATTCTTACCAGCTCCGTACTATAGGCCCTCCTCTTCATTGAAAAATTATTAAAATAAACCTTATAAAGTAACAAAAATAAAAAAATAAAATTTTTTCAATATTCTAAACGGTAATACCCCCTTAAATTAAGATAAATTTAGGAGCCATGAAACAAATATATTTAATTTAATTGTTATAGACAAATTTAAGCAAAAGCGCTTCAGATAGTGAAATAACTGAAAAAGAATTAGAACACACAATCCCAGAAGAAGACGGCCCAGAAGATGGTGCCGACGCCGAAGATATCCCATCCACTGAAGAAGATGCCAGGCGACATAGTCATCCAGAAGATATAAACGAAGAAAGTTTACCATCAACACCGACAACATTAGATATGCCAACGTCACTTGTAAATGATACAACATGTTTCCGAGAGGTTACAGTTTCTGGTGGAGATTGAATTTTTAATTCGCTACAAAAGTCATTTTAAATAGTACGGGTCAAGTAATTATGCAAAAATTGATTAATTGGATTTATATATGTGAGTTTGTGCGGTTACTATAAATATTTTTTTACATTTTTCAATAAGATTTAAATAATCGGCTTAATCATTTATTTATTCGCAATAAATGCGACAAGACAATATACATATGTAAAATTTATATGTTACAATATTATTCTATTTGTACTTTTTCCGAAAAATAAAACTAGTTAATATTTATGTAAATGTATATATTTTAGTATATGCACAAACTCAAAACAAAATCGTATTTATCGATCATCAACTACATTATTTGCACTAGTGTTTTTATAAGCAAAAAAAAAATATGCAAAACTGGGTTGTAATTACTAATATATAATATATATTTATAAATATATAATAACTGTTGATTATTGGAAATATAAGAAGGCGATAGTTTTTCTATATTTTGTACTTAATGATATAAAACATTGTTAAGATTAATACCAAAGACTGCAGTTATACAGTGGGCAAAGAACATGAAAACACGTAAATGTATAATACAATAAATAATAGTTTTATTAAAAGTTTTAAACACTGATTTATAGCACTATTGATGAATTCAAGGATATTATTCCTAAAGTCCTGTCTATTTTAAGCTTGCTACTTATTGCTTTTGCAGCAAAAATGCAAAACAAAATATCGTTTATTTATTTATAAAGAACCAAATTAAAAAATATTTATTCATCGAATATAAACGATATTTACGTTATAAACAAACGAATTTTAACAGGACTATTAATAATAAAACCGAATAAATAAAGTTTTTCTTCGGTTATCTTAAATTGTATGCAAATTTTTTAACCACTATTATAAATAATAGCTTTTTGCGTAAGTATTATAATAATTATGTAGTGTAGATGAATCCTAGTAAAGAAGGTTTCCAGAGATTTGTTAAGTGAAAGCTTATTGTGATGTATAAATATAAGAACAATCACAAAAAGGCATGTATGATTATAATAATGAATTGGTCTAACATTTGTGGATTAATTACCATAGTGGGTAAATTATTATAAAACATAATACCTTTATTTACTTCAATTTAAATCATGTGATCTATGTAGGAACATTATTTTCTTTTTATTATTTATCGTATTGTGTGTAGATTTTATGCAAATAAATTATATTTCAATTAAAAATAATAAATCTACGGATTGCTCATGTCTCAATAGAAGAATTAGTTTTAAAAGAAAAAAATAAATATATTCAATCAATATACACAATTATATTATCTACAAATATTGACCATTGTTTTAATGTTTAGTTTAGAATTGTAAAGAAAAGTAACAATTTGTAAAGATATTGTACAGAACGATTAGATTTATAAGTTTGCAAACACAATGTGCCAGTTTTACTGCTGCCGAAGGTTATTGAATGTAAATAAAGAATGTACTATTACAAATCAAATAATGTATTAACAGAATTAGAAAATCTTAACAACGATACATACATCATATTTGTAAGTAATTAATAATATTGGTAGTGTTCGGGCCAAATGGCCTATGTCACAGTACAATGCTTATTGTTCAACAATATTTATGCAACAATAATTTATTATTTGCATAAATACGAATTTCAAAAAAAAAATATATATATATATATCAATAATTGAAATTATGCTTTTTATTTTATTACATTTATAACTGTATGAGAATAAATTATTTATCACTTTTCAGGATGCTTTTCGTGCTTCAGGTAAGTTATATTTTTATTCCTAACTTAAATTACTTAAGTTGCGTTCATAGAGTATTGCGACTACTGTGCTTATAGAGCGCAATTCTTTGTACAACGCGCAAAATAATAAAACGAATTATTTGCCTTTCAGAATTAAATTGATCTAATTGTTTCAGTTTAAAAACTAAATAGCGCATTGTATT
>NEEE01001635.1:189591-202230 GCA_002278615.1 Pogonus chalceus
TCTATCTTTACCAGCGCGTCTTGAGCCGTCGAGAAGACTACGAGTGCCCCAAGTAGAAAAATTCTTATTTCCTGATATCGCCAAACTTCTTGATTTAATCATTTTAATTTTTTTTTATATATATAACGCGTATTTTGTAAAGTAACATATTTAAGATGAGTATTGCTTTAGATTTTGGAGCCCCGGGTAAATTTACAAATAAAAAGCTTGTAATATTATTATTAAACTTCCTAATTATTAATAAAAGTTAAATTAAATTTAATAAGGGTCTTTCAATTCTTATTAAAACATAAAAACTATGTTATTATTAATGCGATTCCTTGTTATGGTGATTTGCCATCTTTACACGCTCTATACCATTTTATATTTTTATCAAATAAAACAGTATTTTAAAAATAAATAGCATATATGTATATACAGTTAATTAAAGAACCATTATATTTTTTAAATACTGCACTATTTGATAAAGCAATAATTATAAACGAATTATTTTAGAAAATACGCGTTATGCGACAAAATGTCCGTACATCAGGAATTCTACTGTAATCGCATTGAATGCGAGTATCTTTGATCATATAGAAATGATTGAAATTTTGGAAAAAAAGACTACCTCAATTTAAAAACAAATGAAGGGAAATAGCTTTTGTTTTTTATTCAGTTTGAAAACAATTCTTAAAACTCAAAAACAATAAACGACTTAAGTTTTGTGTCATACAAGAAAAGGCTAAGTAATTAATTCTTTGTAAAAATGCTGCCGCCGCCAATGATACTCTATCGGAATAACATTCAATTCATTTGTGTATTTGACAACAGTTATCAAGGCAAAATTTGTAAGAAGTACACTTGACATCCGTCAACAAATGAAGTACAAAATTACGTGATTTCAGTAGTTTGCTGGTTAAGGATTATATTTCAATCATCCGTTTAATAATTAACTCAAAATGGGTGTTCCTAAGTTTTTCCGATATATTAGTGAAAGATATCCATGTCTAAGTGAAATAGTTAAAGAATATCAGGTATTATTATTGCGATTAATTGCAACATATTTTGCGAACGTATTTTACTGAAAAATATTTATTTTCTATTGTAGATTCCTGAATTCGATAATTTATATTTAGATATGAATGGAATTATTCACATGTGTTCACATCCAGATGATTATGATCCACACTTTCGTATATCGGAAGAGAAAATTTTTAGCGATATATTTCATTATATCGAGGTATTTTGATAACAATTTATGATAAATCCATTTACTAGGGGAAACATTTGTTTATTTGTTATGTTTTTAAGGTTTTATTCCGTATGATTAAGCCTCAAAAGTTATTTTTTATGGCAGTTGATGGCGTAGCTCCAAGAGCTAAAATGAATCAACAACGCGGACGCAGGTATAATTATAAATAATAATCATTTAAATTATCATTATAATTATTTATTTTGTTATAGATTTCGTTCGGCTAAGGAAGCCGAAATGCTTGAATCGAAAGCTAAAGAGAAAGGTGAAGAATTGCCTAAAGAAGCAAGGTTCGATTCAAACTGTATTACTCCTGGAACTGTTTTTATGGCGCGATTGCACGAACAATTAAAATATTTTGTATCAAATAAAATATCTACGGATAAACTTTGGCAAAATTGTAAAATTATTTTATCTGGACATGAGGTAATATGCCGAATATTGAGTTTATATTATTATATTTATGTTTATTATTAATCTAGACACCTGGTGAAGGGGAGCATAAAATTATGGATTATATTAGGTATATGAAATCCCAGCCTGGGTATGATCCTAATACAAGGCATTGCTTATATGGATTAGATGCAGATTTAATAATGTTAGGTTTATGTACTCATGAACCACATTTTTCATTATTAAGAGAAGAGGTTCGTTTTGGAAAGAAAGCAAAACGTAAAAACATTCCAGAACAAATAACTTTCTACTTATTACATTTATCTTTAATGAGAGAGTACTTAGAATTAGAATTTTCACCTCTTAAAAAGACGCTCCCTTTTGAGTATGACATGGAAAAAATTATAGACGACTGGGTAAATATTTTAAATTATTTTATATATGTATTTAAGCCTAAATTTTATTTTATTTTCAGGTTTTAATGGGATTTTTAGTTGGAAATGATTTTATTCCACATTTACCAAATTTACATATTGCAAATGGGGCTTTACCTATTTTATATAACGCATATATGAAAATTTTACCAACTTTAGATGGTAAGAATTAATCAATTTATTCAATCATTTATTTTAAATTAATTTATTTTATTATTTCAGGATATATAAATGAATTTGGAAATTTAAATTTAGAACGATTTGAAAAATTTATGTCAGCTTTAGCTGCTATTGATATGGAACATTTTAGCGAACAATACGCGGACTTAAAATATTTCCATTCTAAAACTGGTCGACGACCAAATGGAAAGGAACGAATAAGCGTAATAAACATCGATAATTTCAAAAATTATAATTTATTTTTAATTTATTAATATATTTACAGTATAAACCGAAGAATTTAGAAGTTTGGCTTCCAGATGATTGTGATAGTGTTGATAAAATTGAACCAAAAACAACAAATTCCGATTTAGCAGCTTTAATTAAATCTACAGATGATATGGTAATAAATCGTTATATTTTATTTTATTTGGAGAATTTCTTAAGTATGTTTTTTATTTAATCAAATAATTCAATTTATTAAATGGATTTAATCTTATTATTTTTGTTTTTATATTTAAGTTACTGGATAATGGTTTTAATAGCTCGATAAATGATACGAAAGAAATAAAATTATTTTCAAACCCTGATATTCGTGTTACTGCGAAAGTAGATGACTTAAAAGATGTACCATTAATTAATGAAACAAGTAGTAATAGTACCAATACAAATTCTAATATGTTAATAGATTTGTTTGATGATACTAAAGAAAGTGAAAATGTTGAGCAAGCTGTAGAGGCTACAGAAGAATTAGATAAAGAAACTAAAGTAATAATATTCACTTAATTAAGTTAATCAAATATCTACCAAATGTTTTTTTAGGTTTTAGAACCATCTGATTCAAACTTAAAAGACTTAGCGTTAGATGATTTAGATGCTTTAGAAGACGATGAAGATGTTTTATCACCTTATTATTCCGAAACAGACTCTGAAGATGATGAGTTAATTACCGCGGAATTTATTCAACATAAAAATGATTATTATATGAATAAGTTAGATTATTCGAAAATTACACCGTAAGTTTTTATTCTTATGAATTAATATAAAATTTAAAATATTTATTTATATTTTAGAGAAGTAATGCGCGATCAAGCTGAAGGTTATGTCCGCGCAATTCAATGGAATTTACATTATTATTATAATGGTGTTTGTTCTTGGTCTTGGTATTATCCGCATCATTATGCTCCGTATATTTCAGATATTAAAGATTTTTCTAATTTAAAACTTGAATATGAATTAGGAACGCCGTTTAAACCATTTGAACAAGTAAATAATATTTTTAAATTTATTAGAATTAATTATTTAACATACAAATTATTTTAGTTGTTAGCTGTTCTTCCTGCAGCAAGTAAAAACTTGTTACCTGAACCATACCAAGAATTAATGACATCAGATATTTCACCTATTATTGAATATTACCCTCAGGACTTCCGAACAGATTTAAACGGGAAAAAACAAGAATGGGAAGCTGTAGTTTTAATACCCTTCATCGCAGAAGTAAGACGTTTAAAATTACATCTTAATAAATTAATCAAATTAATTTTTTTTTCTATAGGATTTATTATTAAAAGCGATGACTCCTTGTAATGAAAGATTAACAGAAGATGAAAAGATACGTAATTCTCATGGACCAATGTTAGTATACGAATATATTAGCGATGATTTGGGACCTTATGAAGCGCCTGCACATTTTCCTACAATTAAAGTTAATCATGCTAAATTAATTCCTTTAACTATCGAAGATATTCGAGTGCCAGTTGATAAATTAATTAAAGGATTATGTCCTGGAGCTATCCATGAGGTTTATTATCCAGGATTTCCTACTATGAAACATTTAAAATATACTGTAAGTATTTTAAATAATTCCTAATAAATAAGTTATTAAATATAAATTCTATTAAAGGGTCATTTAGAAAAGGCTAGAGTTAAAGTATTTGATACTCCAAGTCAAAATGAAAATATGATTGTTCAAATTATACCTAAAGAAACTAATGTTGATATAGAAGAGTTAGCCAGAAATGTTTTAGGAAAATCAATCTATGTATCATGGCCTCATTTAGTTGAAGCCTTGTAAGTTATTATAATGAAATATTTTACGGAATTTGTTTTAAAAAAAACATTTTTTTTTTTAGAGTTGTGTCTGTCTCTGATGTTCAATGTAGGTATCATAAAACTAATGAACAGGGGAAATTTAATTTAGAAGTGAATAAGGGTAATTTATGTCAATTATGGCAATCACAAAAGAATGGAATTATATCACAGTAAGTATTATTTATCTTATTTGCTCATTTTTTCCTATTTATTGTTTTTATTTTTAGTTGTAAAGAAAAATTTGGAATAGATGTTGGTGAAACTAATATTCTAGTTCATGTTAAACAATTAGTTGGTCAAAAATATACATATACAAATGCGGCTCGCATTTCATTTGAAAAACAATGGGCTGCTGCTGAATCATGCTATCCATTACAAGCGGTTATTCAAAACTTAGTTGTTTACGAAACTGATAATAGAAAATGTAATACTATTCAAGATTTATTTCCATTGGGATCACAGTGTGTTATGCTTGGACAACCGCATTATGGGTCTATCGGAGAGGTATGTATATTATTATACAAATTTTAAACAATAAATTAACTCATATTTATTTATAGGTTGTTGATAATACAACGCTTAAAAGTGGTCGAGTTAAAGTCAGTATGCAAGTTTATCCAGAACCAGATTTATCTTACATTTATAAGTTTGAAAAAGAAGTTAGATATATGCATGGAAGTACAGCTGCACAAAAATTAGGTAAATAACTTATACAGATTTTTATGTCAATATCAGATAATATGAATGAAAAAATTTACAGCAATAACACCGCACTTAATTTCAAGAATAACAGGTTCAATTTTCATAGTACCTGGTGTAAAAGGTAATTCCGTTCCGAAAAATTCTAGTAAAATAAACATTGGATTAAATTTGAAATTAAATAAGAAAAATGAGGAAATACCTGGATACACAAAAAAAATTGAGAATCAATGGTTGTATTCCCAAAAAGCTGTGAATTTAGTTCGTGATTATATGGCTTTTTGTCCTGAATTGTTTAAATACATTAGTACACATTTAGGAAATGATATATTTTATGAATCAGAAATATTTCCAGATAATATTGGGTAAGTTGTTTTTAAAAATATTTCGACATATTTTGATAAATATATTTGATTACAGAGAAGGGAAAATTCAAGCATTACTAGATTGGTTAAAGAAGCAACCATTCTCGTCAGTTGAACGACAAAAAGTAGGTAGTAAGACAATTGATCAAGAAATAGTGAAAAAAATTGAAGAAATTGTAGATAACTTTAATTCTACAAAAATTGCACCAAAAACAATAGCAATGCAAATAAAACCTCATTTATTATACAAGGTAAATAACATTTTATTTAAATTCCTTAAAAAATCAACTTTACTTTGAAACAATTGTTCAAATTGACAAGTGTCAAAAAATAATTGGTTTTTAATAAAATCAGAAGATATTTTATAGTGAATTGTAATTAATTTAAATTCAAACAATTTATTCTTTTTCAGCCTGAAGTACAAACAGGCAATTTACTGCCTGATATCACAGTAACTTATCAACTTTATGATCGCGTTGTGAATATTCGCGAAAGTTATACTATACCATTTGGTTATAAAGGTACTGTGATTGGTATTCAAGGGTCCAGTATTTTAGGTGGTCATAGTGAAGAAGATATTGATGTTATGATTGATGTAGTTTTTGATCAAACATTTTCTGGCGGTTTACAAATTAATTGCTCTCCAAATAGAGGATACAGAGTTCCGAAAACAGCTTTAATCAATATTTCGCACGGGATGAGAGGATTACAACAAAAATCTGTTAATATTGGTAAAATTTATTTATTTTATCGATGCTCATTTATTAATTTTATTGAAAGGTTGCTATATTTTTAATTATTTATTTCAGTGCAAAGTCCTTGGCAAAACAACAAGGTCCCACCGCAACATTACCCTGGTGGAAATAATTCATCTGTACAATCTCAAAATTCAGCGTTCGCTAGTTGGACACCAAATCATCTGAATCAACCGAATAATTTCTACCGACCAACAGCACCAATTCCTCATCCACAACAACAACAACAACAACAACAACAAAGGATGTTCGTACCCTCACAAGTACAACATTCACCCCATCCTATACCATTTACGCATGCTTTAAATCATCATCATCGTATGCCAATTGCACCCCCGTCAATGAACCCTCAAATCCAACAACGATCAGTTTCTGCTCAAGAATCAAATCGACAAAAACAACTGCAGCCGAATTCACAAGTTAGCGCAGAATTCCTTGCGTTTTTCCAAGATTTGCAGAAAAATCAAGAAAAAGCTAAACAAATAAATTTATCAACATCTCAGAATCAAATAAAACAACAATTACAATTGAAGAATATACCGAAATCTCCACAGCGTTCCAAAAAGGTAGCTACCCAATGAATTATTTTAAATAATTTATTAACACATTTGCATGATTTTACTAATAAAAATTTAATAATGCTTAGGATCCTATTGTTGAAACTGAAGCATTAAAAAAATTATTAAACATATCAGTAAAAAATTCTCCAACAAATTCCCAAGCATCTAGTTCAGCTGAGGATAATGTAGCTCACCAGATCTCAGTACAAGATTTGTTTACTGTGAGTTATTTTCCATAAAAAAAAAATAATTTTATCCTTATGATTAATTAAAAATATTTGTTATAGCATGCCAGAAATAAAGAACAAAAATTAGTTCAACAATCACCACAAAAAACGCAAGGCTACAGCATTCAACTATTGCATTATTGCCAAGTTCAAGGTATTGGCGTGCCTCGGTATACGTACATGAATGCACATAATAATAAAATCCGAGCGCAAGTTGCATTGCAAGATGGTAGAATGGTTATTGGAGATGAATCTTTAACAAGAGAAGAAGCTGCTGAAAATGCTGCTAAAATTATCATTACTGAAATGACACAGGTAAAATATATTTTAAATGAAAATGAAGTTGATATATTTATAATTTTTTTTTTTTTTTTTATTTCCAGAAAAAAACATTTACAGTATTAAAAGCACAGCATTCACCATCATATTCCAGTGATCTTCCCGGCAATCCTAAGGTATTTCCAGTTCCTCCAAAACAATGGTATCAAAACAATCCGAAAGCAAATCAACAAAGATATAATAAATCAGCGAATCAAAATGTACAATACACCAAACAACAATCACAACCAAATGTAAAACCGGTACAGATGAATGGAATTGAAGCTCAAATGAAAAGTGATGATAATCGTCGCGCTACATCATTTGTCCCATTGCAAGCAGTGAAACAACAGCGTAATCATAAATCTAATACTAATGAATTGAGTGATATGAAAGGGAA
Source organism: Pogonus chalceus (assembly GCA_002278615.1). Lineage (NCBI taxonomy): Eukaryota > Metazoa > Arthropoda > Insecta > Coleoptera > Carabidae > Pogonus > Pogonus chalceus. Next base: position 197,227 of record NEEE01001635.1, read on the forward strand.
AAAAGAAAATAATACATTTAATATGAATACAAGTGAAAGTAAATTTGAGAATAAGAATAAAAGTCCATCAAAAAATGTACAAAATCAGGCTTCAACATCAGCAACAAAACAAAGAACAAGACGTTCCCGTATTGCTGCCAATTTCAGTGGCATACAGAATAAACAGAATTAAATAATATTAATATTATATAGTATTTTTATAATGATAATTTTTACCTACGTACATCATTCATCATTGACAGATGATTTTTAAGTAATAATTTTTATTAAGATAAATTCTATTTTACTCACTGAAATAAATATTATGTTATAAGATTTTGTAGAGTGAATAATGTACGTAATATTATGAATGTTGTTATTTCTTTACTTCTAACATTTAATCATTTGTATATACATTATGGAATCAATAAAATAATCAACAAATATTTGTGTTGGACGACAAATTTACTAACAGATTCATAACAAAAATAACATACAATTTTAAATATAAAGAATTAAACGTGTAAGACAAAGACACAATATATGTGCTTTGCTGAAACATATGATTTTTTCAAGTACTATTTCTTATTGGTTGTTTCACATACAAGCCACATCTTTAACGTTCAATTATGTGTAAGACAAAGATATAACATGTGTACAAGTATTCCATGACTCACAATCACAAAAGACTATAACCTTAAAATTTTTACATTTTTTTGCAATTTCGCGAAAACAAAGACAGTTATTAAAAAATAGTCTTCGGCATTGCATTCGCCATTAAATTCTCTATAATATTATATAAAGACCAGACATACTTCAAATTAATCCATTTTTAAGAAAAAACTTAAATATTTTGCGATTTTCAACATAGTAGTTTTTTGCAAATATCTCGTAAAATATCTATCCTATTAGGCAGAAACTTTCAAAATATACGTTTCATAATGCTCCTAATCCAATCCCGCCTCCGAAAAAATTCCTAAAAACAGGCCATTTTTGACATTAGTCGCTGGGCTATAATTCAGCGATTTTCAACATTTTAGCTTTTAGCGAAAATCTTAGTGAACTGTAATTGTCTTTGAGCATAATTTTCATATCATTTTACCCTACCTACGTGAAGCATCACCTTGACGAGGTGGTAGGGCTTAATCAATTCCCTGTTTTTGACGGGGATGCGAGACTAAGAAGCTTCTCAATCAATCATTTTCTTTATTTATTTCAAAATTTTACTTATTTATTTATTATATTAAGATTTAATTGAAATTAATGTAAAATAAGTAATATTTTTCATTGATATTAGGTAAATGTATTTAAGAGGAGCTAGAACATATAATACAAAATTAATTTATACTTTTGCATCACTAAAATGATTTAAAAGTCCTTAAAATTGATCATGATTAGAATAGAATTCAATTTTAAACGCATGATTTATATCAGGAATAAATGTTCCAAAATTAATCAATTTTTATCAAATTTTTCCCTCTATAAACTTCTATCATCCTTAGACCAAAATAATACAAAAGTTCTTAAATGTAATCCTTCTTGATCTTTTAGAAAGATCTTGTACTATTGATCAACAAGGTTCGTTATAGTTCAATATTTAATCAGAAATAAATGCTCCAAAAAAGAATAGTTTTAAGGAAATTTTACCCTTAAAAGTTTTTGTTATTCTTGCAAAAAAGTATACAAAATTTTCCTCATATTCACTTTTGCATCATCAAAATGATCTAAATATCATTAAAAATAATCCTACTAAATTTCTTGGCATGATCTTATAATACTAATAAAGATAAATTCAATAAATTTATGTCTATAACACAGTGGGGTCAATGACCGCAGAGTTAATTAAAAAAATCTTCAGTTTTTAAGACCTGATTTTGTATCCGGAACACAGAAGTTAAAATCGGTTAAATTGAAAAAATTCCAGTGATTTTCGTAAAAAAATGGCCTATTTTTAGGAAATTTTTTCGGAGGCGCGATTGTATGAGGAATTATAAAACGTATATTTTCAAAGTTTCTGATTAATCGGATATATATTTCGCAAATGTTTGCAAAAAAATACTATGTTGAAATTAGCAAAATATCGCTTAAAATCAGAAAAAATCGAAAGGTTATAGTCTTGCTTTTTTCTTAAAATGGACTAATTTTAAGAATGTTTAGACTTTAAGCAATATTATAGAGAATTTTACGGCGAATTCAATGGCGCATTCCGTGTTTTAATATCTGACTTAGTTTTCGAGTAATAGCAGAAAAATCTAAAAATGCTTAAAATCCGTAAAAATCGTAAGGTTATAATCTTGCTTTATGCTCAAAAATGGACTAATTTTAAATATGTCTGGACTTTATGCAATATTATAGAGAATTTTACAGCGAATTCAATGGCGCATTCCGTTTGTTAATATCTGACTTAGTTCTCGAGTAATAGCAGAAAAATCTAAAAATGCTTAAAATCTGTATAAATTGTAAGATTATAGTCTTGTTTTTTTTTTTTTTTTCAAAAAAAGCCTATTTTAAAATATGTCTGGACATTTTGCAATTCTCTAAAAAAATTTAAGGCAAGTTCAATGGCGCATTCCGTGTTTTAATATCTGACTTAGTTCTCGAGTAATAGCAGAAAAATTAAAAAATGCTTAAATTCCGTAAATATTTAAGGTTATAGTTTTGCGTTTTTTAGACAAATGGACTAATATTAGGTATATCTAGACTTTATGCAATATTTAAGAGAATTTTACGGCGAATTCATTTGCGCATTCCGTTTTTTAATATCTGACTTAGTTCTCGAGAAATAGCAGAAAAATCTAAAAATGCTTAAAATCTGTATAAATTGTAAGATTATAGTCTTGCTTTTTTTTTTTAAAAAAAAGACTATTTTTAAATTTGTCTGGACATTTTGCAATTCTCTAAAAAAATTTAAGGCAAATTCAATGGCGTATTCCGTGTTTCAATATCTGACTTAGTTCTCGAGGAATAGCAAAAAAATCTAAAAATGCTTAAAACCCGTACAAATCGTAAGGTTATAGTTTAAATTTTTTCTCCAAAATGAACCTATCTTTAGTATAATTGTACTTTAGGCAATATTATAGAGAAATTAACGGCGAATTTAATGGTGCATTCCGTGTTTTAATATCTGATTTAGTTCTCGAGTAAAACAAGAAAAATCTAAAAATGTGTAAAATCCGTAAAAATCGTAAGGTTATTGTCTTGCTATTTTCTAACAAATGGACTTATTTTAAGTATGCCTGGACTTAAAGCAATATTATAGAGAATTTTACGGCAAATTCAATGGCGCATTCCGTGTTTTAATATCTGACTTAGTTCTCGAGTAATAGCAAAAAAATCTAAAAATGCTTAAAACTCCTAAAAATCGTAAGGTTATAGTCTTGTTTTTTTCTCAAAAATGGACTAATTTTAAGTATGTCTGGACTTAAGGCAATATTATAGAGAATTTTACTGCGAATTCAATGGCGCATTCCGTGTTTTAATATCTGATTTAGTTCTCGAGTAATAGCAGAAAAATTTAAAAATGCTTAAAATCCGTAAAAAACGTAAGGTTACAGTCTTGCTTTTTTCTCACAAATGGACTAATTTTAAGTTTGTCTGGACTTTTTGCAATATTATAGAGAATTTTACGGCGAATTCATTGGCGCATTCCGTGTTTTAATATCTGATTTAGTTTTCAAATAAATGCAGAAAAATTTAAAAATGCTTAAAATCCGTAGAAATTGTAAGGTTATAGTTTTGCATTTTTTACACAAACGGACTAATTTTAAGTATGTCTGGACTTTATGCAATATTATAGAGATTTTTACGGCAAATTCAATTGCGCATTCCGTTTTTTAATATCTGACTTAGTTCGTGAGAATTGGCAGAAAAATCTTAAAATGCTTAAAATCTGTAAAAATCGTAAGGTTATAGTCTTACTTTTTTCTCAAAAATGGACTAGTTTTAAGTATGTGTGGACTTTATGCAATATTATAGAGAATTTATTTATTTTGACTATAGTCTCGGTTGTTACACCATCAGGAAATTTTACAATGTATTTTTTTAATTTTATTCAGGTTGTTGCGCGAGGCTTGTGTAAGAGCGAGTTTGCGGGCAATTGCCACTGCCTCTCAATAATTTTTGTCAAAACTAGCCCATTTTTAAGAATTTTTTTATTTTTGAGTCAGGACTGGATAAGGAGCATTATAAAACATGTGTTTTCAAAGTTTAGCGAGATTTTTGTAAAAAACTAAAATATTGAAAATTGCTAAAAATCGCTGTATTATAGTCCAAAGAATTTCGCTAAAAGTAACCAATTACGATAAAATTCTCTTGCAATAATCAATATGTAAGTATCTGGAAAAATTTATATTCAAGTCATATTATTATAAATGAACAGAACAGAACTACTACTATATTTTTTGAATACTTTTTATACAAAGACTAAGTAACTTAAATTACCGAAATATATTTTAATAAATTTATACAATAAATATATATTGTTTTATAAGTTAATTTTACTATATTATTGTACGTAGCATCAATTTTTTTACATTAATATGTCAACCTTAAAAATAATAAATTATATAAAACTTATAATATATTCAAATTAATTAAAAAAATTAAATGAAAGTTTTTCTTTGCTATTTTGAAAATAGTTTTTAAATTATATTTTCCGGCGTTAAACAAACTTAGATTTAAAATTTCTGCTCATCAACTTTAAAACAACTACTATTACTATTTGCTAACTGCTTCTTTAATATTAATATAGTATAAATATTGTAACAGTTATTTATTTCAACGATGATAAATAATAAGAATAAAAATGTTTATAAATATAGTTTATTAATAAGTAGAAAATATAAAAATAAGTAGATTATAAAATAATAATAAAACATATAACACTAATTATTTATATACACAGTCACTAGGTTAGCCGATTATTTATTTTCACTATTTATATTCACGCCACGCACTTATTTATTTCTACGAACTCGTGTACAGTTCATTTCAACGTTGTGTTCTTAACTAACTAGCTTAGGCAAA
>NEEE01001634.1:0-13675 GCA_002278615.1 Pogonus chalceus
TTTTCTATCGCTGTTAATTTATAAATTGAACAGTGGCAAAAAAAAAACTATTTACCAAAAATTATAAAGATCATACATTTCATGATGCAGTTTTTGGTTAAATATCTTGCAAAATAATTCAGTTATGAAGCTGAAAATTTGTATTTTTGAATTTAATGGGTGTACTGTCATCTATACAAAGAGATTTTTCCTAAAATTTGTATGATACTGTAGCTATTAAGATAAAATATTTGAATATTTATATTTCAATAAATTTGTTATCATTTTATGTCCAATAAATAATTGATCAAAATAGGCCCGTTTCGCAAAAAGTATTAATGTTACACACCAGGAATTCTCTATTTAGAAATTTTTTTTCATAAATACCTTGCAAAATAAAGCTATTAAGCTAAAATATTTAACATATGTACCTTTTTAATTTTTAAATATTTCATTTATCAAAAAAGTTTATACATCAGCGATTTTTGAATATATTAATATTAATAATAATATGACTTTATAACAAAACCTATATAATCAAAAGTTAAAGCGATTAGATATAGTATTAATCTACAATAATGTACATTGTGGCGTACCTTGCATTAGCTACTTATGGCTATAATATGACCAATAACAGAGTCCACTTTGGACTAATCATAACATTAAACTAATGTACACTACATTGAAATGTATTCCATTATTATGCTTATGCTATATTAGTAAATTGTTATTTCAAGTAATAACAATGCGACACTATCATTTCACATTATTATTATTATATTTATATTAATTTGTTGTTTCAGAAATACCTATTGGAGAACCAGTGTTGAAGGTGGAATCGCAAAAAGTTGAAATTGGAGAGAAAATTCGAGCGAATTGTACAACGCCAGCGTCTTTCCCTCCAGCAAATATTACTTGGTATATAAATGACGAAAAGGTATATTTATTTTATTATTTACCATCTCTAACATATATACAAACAATATGAAATAATAAAATGAAAATATATTTTAACGATTGCAATAAATAAATTTAATTAAATAAATATTTTTCAATAAAAATAAATGTATGCCACGAGCAAATATATCATAATTTGATTAATATCGCTATAAATTAATTAATTATTTTGCAATTCCCAGATATTAAATTTATTACTTTTTTACGTTTTATTGAATTATTGTTTTATATTTGTAAATATATACAAATTAAATTTATATTGTACAATGTAAAGAGTATAATTATATCAATATTTTAAATTTTAATTTAATTACTTGAAATTTGTTGCATATTTTTTTATTTGCTGCAATTTATTGGCTCTTTATTTATAAGTAAAGTTCTTAAAAGTATCGTTTACATATGTTAGATAATAAATTTTCTATTTCCTTCAAACTTTTTTTCTTTTTATTGATGGAAAATATTTAAAGATCACACGCTTTTTGATATATTTTTACCTAATTTCATATTACGATAGAGTATACACTCTTAAAATATATACCTACAAAATTTACTATAAAATATGTAAAAATAAAATTTGTATTTAAGGGGTTACATCACTTTGGTGCTCGAAAAATTTGGTATAAAAATAAACACTTTTTTTGACGCTGCTATCAAGTTTATAAAATAATTTTTATTTTACACATATACATAGTACTTTTTTCAATAATTTTAAATAAGAACGAATTAAATAAATTCAAAAATGATGGAAATATGAGCCAATAACTCACTTTTATCGAGATTTTGAGTTTAGAAATTTATATCTTTTACACCAGTTTGAAAAAAAAAAAAAAGTTTCGAGAAAAACGCAAAAGAAAAAACAGTACAGCGTTAGCGTCTTAATTCCAAATATTCATTCTAATTGCTGTAACTTGGAAAAAGTTTGAATTTTGAAATGGTTAAACATTTAAAATATTCTTTAATTGTAAACAATTTATCTAGCAAATAAAAAAAGAATACCGCAGGATATATAGCAGTATTGCCGGTATTTCTAGGAAAATATATTTCTCTGAATTTATGCGAATTATTTGTTTTAAAATTACTTCGTTTATAAAAATTCTAATTATTGTAAATACGAAACTTAAGAATCACATTCTAGAGAATATATATTTTATATCATTACTTTTAAAAATATAAATTAAAAATGTACATTTTTTCTAGTTCTTTAGATCTAGCGTACAAGTAACATATTGTTGGCAATATTTTCATGAATTTTTATAATGAAAACTGGTTGTTTACAGATAACAGATAGCGGAATCCACAATGCATTAGTATCCCCAACCCTGATATATTCAGACACAGCATTGGGTTTGGATTCTTCGCGTTCTTCAATAGAGTTACCGGCTGCAGCTAACCTGTTTACGGGAGGACGGGCCACTTTACGTTGTCAAGCAACTGTTTACGGTCTTTGGCAGGGTACAAATAGCGTCGAGGTATTGGAAGACACACCACATTTAGCACCTGTAATGGGACCCACAGCTCCGCAGTACGGGACTGTGGAACAGGACCATGCAAAAGCTTCTGGTGGTTGGTATTTATTAAATGTTTTTTTATTTATTTCTAATTAAATGTTTCAAATTGTTTTAAACTAATTAAAATTGTTGTTGCATGATAAATAATACTAACGAAATTTATTTATTTAATGGATACGATTTTAAAGTATAAAATATTTTTTATGCTATATAGAATAAAAAATAAGATAAACATCTAGGGCTCTTTTTTTAAGGGCCCGATCAAACTGTTCATTTTGAAAATATTTTTTTATGTAGTATATTTCTATTGATTGGCCCGGAAGGAGAAATATGTCTAGGGCCCTAAAAAAGGATTAATTAAAACCTTCTTCTTTGAAAAAAAATAAATTTCCTTTTATTTCACAAAATAAATAAAAGTGTATCCCTATAAAAATTTTATTTATTGTTTTTAAATTTTTAGGGGGGATTCTTAAAGAGGTTTATTTTTTTCTGGAGAAGATGGCAGGAAAAAAAACCCCAAAAAAAGTTAATTTGAGTCTGATATAAAAAAAATTCTTTTAAGAGATTATAAAAAATGTCACATTAGCTATTGAAATTTTGGTAAATAAATAAACTTCCTTAAAGTAATTTTTTAAGAAATATGACAAATTAAAAAGAAAACCATTTTATTGTATAACTATGTATTTTACTTTATCTATTTACTATTTCATTAAAACTAAAAGAAAAATACTTCAAAATAAAAATGAAAACAAAAAATGGCCAAAGTAAAAACAAATAAATGCTACAACAAAATTGTTTACAAAATTAAAATGCTACATAGTTGTTTATCCATTACAAATTGTTAAAACCCTAAAAAAATACCTCATTTATTTTACAATCATCTAAAAATTGTTTATTCCCGCTAAATTTTTAAACGTTATCGAAGGAAAATAAATAAAATGAAGTGTTTGATGAAAATAATTTAAAATGTTAAAAGAGCTCGAATTTGTTGGAATTTAAGTGGTATATCAATATATCAAACAAAAATATATCCCTATATTAATTATACATTGGATGGAAAAATCTATATGTCACATTTCGTACAAAAATTATTTTATTTTAAGCCTTCAAGATAAATGTATCACATTAATTTTCAAACTTATTTCAAGTTGGTTGGGTTTGGATTTAAGCCATTTTTTTATAATTTATTCATTTCAGGAAAATATTTTTATAATTTCATTCGAACGGTTGGAAAGAATATTTTAAATAATACATATTTAAATGGAGAGACTTATATGCAGATGGGGTTTCTTTATTCTTGATAACTGCTTTAAGTCTTCTTAGTATTGGTTTTATTAATTATTATTTATTTTGTATAATTTCTTGTTGTTTAAACTTCAGAGATGATAAATTCATTTTTCTTAACCATTTATATATTGGAAAACTTCTTCAAAATACAATTTACATATATACTGCTTTCAAGACTTTCAAGACTTTCAATACAAAGTGTCCCAAAAGGGTCGAGGTATTTCCGAAGTTTGAAAACCTCTCAAAAATTTCAATCGCAAAATTTAATCGTTTTAATTCTTGCGCAAGCTGAATTTTGTAAGGCTTAAAATGCAAATCCTTCAGTATAATTTTTTGTAAAAACTATTTTCGAATATTTAATTTTTGACCTTTTTGGGACAGCCTATATAATTTATTTTTATATCTTTGCAAATTTTCTCTCAGAGATTTGCTGTGGTTAGTTTTTTTGCTTAGGAATCTTTTTGCTTCAAATTGATTTTTTACAATATAAACAGAATAAAAATATCTATTTTTTAATGTAATTAACTAATTTGAAGTTTTTTATACATTTTGATATCATGCATTTTTTTTCTTGGCCCTTTATTATTTAAAGTACTGTTTACATTGTTAGCCTAATTTTTTTTCTTTTTGTAATCCTTAGGGCTAGTGTGTAAGCAAAGTATTGTAAATTTAAGTTAAAATTAAATATTTGTATAGAATGAAAATATTCGACTATAATTCGTAGTTTAAAATAAAGTAAAAAGTATAAATTATTTCCTGGTGTAAGTCGCGATTAATTAAAGCAGAAGTAAAGCAGCATAAACGTATATAATCCGTAGTATTTTGTTTCCCCGTGGTCGACCAGTACATTTTAGTCTAGCACAATCCAGCAAATAACCAAAACAAAAGAAAACGAGCTATTCCAAGGCACGCTTCGCAAATCTTTTCTTCTTTCGCTGGTGGAAATTCATTCGATTAGTTTTGCCGTGGCGCAGCTCAGCTCAGCTTCGAAGTAGCGCAGTGCTCTTAATCTTATGTTGCTACAAATATCTCTTTGATTAATACTGTGTGGGGATTAAGGCCCACGAGCTTTTGTGTCGAAATCTATCGGGAATTAAAAGAACTTGAGCTGGACTAACTGAACCTCAATACTGTGTATTTCGTTTGTTTTGTTTATTCTTACTACTCTATATACCAACCATTCTTAATTTGATGTTCTTTTATTTTATTTCGATGGTTCAGGTGCATTTCTTTGATGTTTTACTTACTTTTAAACAATCATTACTTTAAACTATTCTTGAATTTTCTTTTTAAATACAATTAAGTAAAAATGGCGACAAAATTAAACTCGTACAGTTTACCTATTTCAACGATGAAATTTAATATATTGAAACGTTTTTAAAGTTCTGATTAAACTTTAAATTAGATTAACAGTAAGAAAAAACATTTATTGATTTAAAAAAATGCTCAAAAATTGGTTATATTATTAACGGAATCTGGTCTATAATTCAAAACTTAATAAAAATATATGAAGGAACTAATAAGATGATAAATTAGATAAAAGTTCTATTAATTTAGATAAAAGTTAGACTATTCAACAAATAAAAGATAATCTAAAGTTACATGCAAGAAATCAAAACCAAAAATTAAAAATTCGCTGAAACAATAGTTCTATTAAAAAACACTTATATTATAAATTATTGAAAACAGGAACAAAATAAAACTCATACAGTTTAATAAGGTACTAATTAGAGATACTAACGATACATAGGTTAAGTTTTATATTTAAATTTACCATATATAATTATGAATTAAAAAAATTAATCCGCAAAAAGAAGAAACATTTATTGAAATAGTTATTTACGTACTAGTGCAGGAACAACTGGTTCCCGGATGAGTGCCACCATAGAACGATTCCGGGAACCAAGTTCACGCAAGAAGTATGTACAATATTTTTTGTANTTACAATGCGGAAAATAGAAGTTTCGGATGTTGCTTAGGTAACGCAAATCAACACATTTCAATGCATGGGTACAAAAATTATTAAAAGAAGCCGATCTATAGTGCAATACATAATAAAAAAATAAAATAAAGAAATTAATCTTATTAATAATCTTAATTAACAATAAGAGATAATTCGAATTTATCAAAGCTAGAGAAAAATAAACTTAAAAAACTATCTGAAACAAATATCTAAAAAGATAGTTATTATTGATTTTAACCAATAAAGAGAAGTTATTTTTTTGTTTTAATTTGACTTAATTTACATAAATATGATAAAAGATTTTGTACGAGTTTTACTTTGAGCTACTGTACTTTCCTATTAATTTAACCTTAAAATATAAGACAGGCAAACAGTTACAATATAATACATACTTTAAAAATTCTCTTAGAAAATTTATTCATCAAAACTAGTAGAAAGAACAAACTCTTGCGTTCTGAAAATTATTGACCAAGTTTGAAATCTTTTTGTAATGTAATTGTAAAGTACATAAAATTTTAAAAAACAAAATAAAAAAGTCCTTTAAGATTGTAAAAAACTGAATTTAATTATATAGTGTGCGACATGCAGATGTAATTTTATGAGTTATAAAAAGTTTCAGTTTCATTGAATGAAATTTGCATTTTAATGCGTCGCATTTCTCTTTTCTTACTTTAATTTTTATTTTTTCACTGAAGCGTAGTGTATTTATATTCTACTTTTATTAAATACAGGAACTAGTAGTGCATTTGAAAAAAATTATTTATATATTCTTTTAATTTATCATGAAAGTATATTTAATTCTTGTAATTTAAGTTTTAATGTAGCATGATTTTTAAGCGTAATGATGAAAGGAATTAGCAGGTAAATTAAAATTGCTTTTAGCGATTTTCTCTTTGTAAAATGCATTTAAATAACATTAATTTTTTTTATTTACATTTAGAAATAGTTTATTATTTAATTTCCAAAAGTAAACTGAGTTTATGTATTATTCATATTTAATAAAATGTTTTCATTAATTGAAATAATAAAAATCGGTAGAAATCGCTGCTGAATAAATACATATTTTTGTATTAATGATTATTGTTTTTAAATTTTAAATAATAAATTATACTTTAAAAGAAAACTAATGTTATATTAAATAGTCAGATTAAATATTTTACTTGTAATTACAAAAATTATATGTTAATCTAGAAAAAAGATAAAAATTAAATATCTACTATAGTTAAGACAAAAAACTAAAATTCAGAAAATTTTCTGATATAATCGTTTTTACCCCCAAAATTGACTATTTTTTTAAAATTATACATCACAAGAAAGACAATGCTATGAGAAATACTATAATACGAAATTGCTAATATAAATATCTTTAATAGTTAAATATTTGGAACAAAAAAAAATATTGAAAAACAGGAAAAATCACTTCTTTTGTAATTTTTTTAAAATTTTGTGCCATAAACTAAAAATTTAAAGTAAGATAAATTTACTACGATTAGAATACAACAAAATTTTCAGATATTTAGAATAAATTCAAATATTGAAAATTGGCGAAAATCGCTGAATTATAATCTATCGTTTCTTTTTTGTTTTCTTATTTAATTTATAAATTTAACATCACAATAAAATAAATCAATTTAAGAAAATAACAACAAACTAGGAGAAATAAAAGATGAACTAAAGAACTGGAAAATAAAAAGACCAAGAAAAGAAAAAAATGTTATCACAAGACTTAAGATAGGTCACACAAAGGCTACACATCAACCCCTACTAGATAAATCACAACCCTCTACATGCTGTAACACCAATTTAACTATTAAACATTTTCCAATAGATTGCACAAAATACACTAACATAAGACAAAAACACCATATGCCTAAAACTTTAAAAGAAACACTTGCCAACACTTCTCAGGCCCTTCAGAATACAGTCATTACAGGTATTATTCACCTACACAAAATTTAACCAATAATATAAATAAACTGTCTTAATAGCCATTTGTTGCTGAAGGACTTAATAAATTTAAAAAATTCTATACAAAATTGCAAGATTTGGTATTTATCTTAGTTTCCAAGATGTATAACTTTCTATTCTTGCTTAAAATTAATTTAGATTTTATAGTTCAATTATCTATCATAAAAAAATATATATAAAAATAAAATAATTTTAATATAATTTGAATGCAGACAATCCAAATTCAATATATAACTTAGTTTTGTTACAAAAGTTAAAAGAAATATTGTAGCATTAGTGGATTTTATGAAAATAAGAATGGAAAACAATGGGCAATTAAAAATGTTTATTTATTTTCAGATATTGTCAGTAACCGCAGTCTATCACGAACAGTGTCTCAGTTCTTAATAACACTTCATTTCGCGTCGCTGTTACTGACAGTGAGATAGTGTTTTCCGCTTTCCTACTGAACTCAACTGAAACTGAAACTGAAATCTGAAATGAACCAATTGTGAACGTGAACGTGAACGATACGGAAACTGGGACAATACACAATTCAGCGGAAAAAATAAACAGAAACAGAATGTGCCTAAATCAACAAATAATATTTACGATGACAAAAAGTGATTTATACCTATTTATTCATTATTACACGTTTACTATTATCTACTTATTTCAATATTTGTTATTCATTCTCCCTATTTCTTTCATTTATTATTATTTCTGCGAAAATTACCTTATCATCTTTATTATTTTTTAATTATCTTTGTAGGTTTCTAATTTGTTGTGTTGACGATGCATTTTAGTTTTTTAACTATTTTCAAAACAATTAATTAATAATTCAAATTTATTATGAGATATTATTTAGAGCAAAAATGTACCAAATATTAAAGGAATTTTTGCAAATTTTGGTACAAAATTTACCGAAAGATTCCCAAATATTATTATTTTTGCAAATTTGGTCAATTTTTCATATATTATTTTATTTTATTAATTAAAATGAATATAGTGAAACGTAAGCAACTAAATTATTTTCCGGATTATTTGGGAAATTTGCAAAAAAAAATCTGATATAAATTTTCGATTTTGCAAAATTGGTTTATTCTTGGTGTATTTATAACGAAACATGTATAATCAAATTTTCAGCTTAATAGCGTAATTATTTGCCGAGATATTTGAATAAAGTTAAGCCGCGCGAAATTGCAAAACTTTCTTATGTATAAACTTGGTATTTTTGCAAAATTAGCTTTAATTTGGTATATTGTTTTTTTTTACTCAAATCGGTAGAAAATGTTATGAAACATGTATATTTAAATTTTCAGCTTAATAGCGCATTATTTGCCAAGATATTTGCATAGAGTTAAACCGCGCGTAATTGCAAAAATTCGTTATGTATAAATTTGGTGTTTTTGCAAAATTACCTTAAATTTGGTATATTTTTTATTATTCAAATCGATAGGATATATTAGAAAACGTATATTCTAACATAAGTGACATCAACACGCAAAATTTGCAAATGTATGTATAACTTAAGTATTTTTTTGTAAAATTAGGCAAAATTTGATATACCATTTTTATTACTCAAATCCATGAAAAATTTGAAACGTATAATTCCAAGTTTCAGCTCAATAGCAACAATATTTTGTAAGATATTTGCAAAACTCTAAAACACGCAAAATTCGTAAAAATTTGTATTTTTGCGAACTATTTTGAATTGTTTTTAATAAATAAATTACAAGGGTCTATATCGAAAAATATTCAAACATTCTCGATGTATATCTTTAGTATTTCTTCTTGAAAATAGTTGAAAGCATGAAATACATCTTTAACACAACAAAAAAAATTTTTGCAGAAATAAATACAAATTTTTTATATGTATAATAATGTAATATATAAGTATGTAAACATGTTTCTGGTAAAATACAATAAATAATTATTTAATTTTATATATTTATTAAACAATAAATTTTTAACTGTAAATATATTTTAAATTGTACTTACCCCAGGAACATTTAAAAAGTGAAAATGCATGTAATGATGTTTAGAATAAAAAATTTAGTAATAAAAACTATTTAAAAAAATACTATAAAATATAAAATAATTGCGTAATTATAAACAGCTTTATTTACTCGTATAAAATAACTTAAAACATTTCACACAATATTGTAAAAATCGTTTGAATTTCGCAGAATACATTTAAACATATTTGAATAAAATTAGTTTTGAACACATTTATTTTCTCTTTACACTGTTTATTTGTTTTTAACTTCAATATAAACGAGTCTAATTACCTGTAGTATTTTTCAGCGCTTCCGTTTTAAATAACAGCTTTTCGAAATTACCTGCGTAATAGGCAGTAAAGGTAAGCTACTAAGATTCTTTTCAATTTAATTAAAGATGTAAGTAAGGTAAAGGACCGTCTGTTTCACTGAAGTAAATTAGCAAAGGGCGTTATACCGTATACCATTCCCTCGTTTCTTAATTTACTGGAATACGAATAAGTGTATGTGCTGCTAAATACGTTTTAGGAATGCTTTAGAATTTTAAAACACTGTGTGTAAATCTTTTTTTAAACAGATTAATTCATTATTTAATTAAATTTTTTTAAAGTAAAAGCTTTAAAATAGAATCTAAGAAATTTATAACTATTTAATTAAACAATCATTATTATTTATAAGATTATTTGCAACATAAACAAAAGTTCTTTTCAAACTAATATTAAAATAATTAGCTGCATATAACTGTGGACCACGGGAAAAGATAAAATGGTCGTAACAACCGATGATCGTTATATAAATACTTAAAAAAATATTGAATAAAAGTAAATATAAAAATGTAAGGTTAAAACTTGCTAAAATTGCTTTTCACATTAATGTACAATAAGCAGTATTGAATTCAGTTAAATTTAGTTCCAAAAATAAATATGTCCTCGCTATAAATGAAATATTTTGTAAATTTTTTATGAAATAATGTTTTTATAACCGATTTTTTGTAATAACTGGTATCATTATATCTAATATATATTACTTCAGAGGAACTCAAACAATAAAGTAATTTTGCTCGTTCATTTAAATTTATATATTTTCTAACATATCTTTAATATTTTAGGAATGTTTTCTGTAAGTTTATATTTTTTATAAACTGTTAAAATAATATGAAAAGATAAGATTTATTGGTAAACAAAGAAAAGTTATCTGAAAACACTTTTAGAATGACAATCGTTTCCGATCGATCTTCAGTGTTTTAACATTGGCCTCCTAGCCACAATCTTGGCCTCCTCTGATCTCAGCGAAGTAGTTGAAGCATTCGGAAAATCGGAAAATCGGACATGGAGGTGTTTTATTACTTTGTTGATTGTTACTTTCTGTTCTCTTTGTCACTATATTTCACTAGAGTTATATATAATGTAAGCCGCACAATCTGAAATTCAATTAGTGGCCCCCTTTTCGGTTGGCCCACGTTTTTCTTTACGGCTTGATACTGTTTTTCTTTCATTGAGACTGAGACTGAGTTTCGTTGGCGATTTGTCTAATGGCATTGGTTGCATTGTAACCTTTCGATTTGATTACAGTGATTCAAAAACTTTTCTTTTATCTCTTTTCAATTGATCATGGAATTCATTTTTACTTAATTAAACGAATTTATTTGAATTTATTTGGATGGATTTACATTTTCAAATAGAATCTATTTACTTCAAAGTAATTGTTATTTTTGGCAAAAATGGCATAATTGTGTATACCTAAAGTTTTAGCTTAATAGCGCAATTATTGGATTTTTTTCTACATATTATTTTTATTGCTTAGATCGATAGAGAATATAATGTAACATTATGCCCAAAGTTTTAGCTTAATAACGCTATAATTTCTCGAGAATTTTTCAAAAAACTAAATTGTTAGTCGACTAAAAAATTTCTACAGAAGTACATAAATCAGTTATGTATTTAATTATAAGTATATATTTTAAAATTTCTACTTATTTCTTTATATTTTTAGCTTACTGCTTTACGAATACATTTTATGAAACCTATATCTTTCATGTAATAAACTTCTATTATTTGTATATAATCATAAATCAGAAATTCATGAATTGAATCCGTACATAAGACTTAACATTTTAAGTGTTATAAATCAAATTTCATTTCCAAAAATTATGAATATAAATTTAAAATACATTATAAAATTAAAATATATTTATTTAAAAATAGTAACTAACCTTTACCCTGCAGAAAAGTCGCCCCCAAATATGAACCCCATCATCTCCAACATAGAAAATGGTGTTTAACACTATAAAAATAAAAAACAAAATTTTTATTAATAACACAGACCATGAGCGGTGACAAACACATTCACAATGGTTTGTCCTATATCAGCTGGAAAGGAACGAACGTTAGCTAATAAAAAAATTTGGAATGTCGCAATATATTTTATTTAAATAAAATTTTATTTTATTTCTTATTTTACTATTTTTTAAATAATATAAATTGCAAAAATAAAAATACTTAATTATATTTGAATGCTCCCAAATTGCCTGTAATATTTATTTATTTTTTTAAAATAATAGTTTAAAAAATGTTTTTAAAAACACAAAGTTTAGTTTAGAATTTTTTCAAACCCTAATAATAAATAATATTTTGAAATATTCTATACATATTAAGTGATTAAAATTGTTTAATAACCCTCGGACTTTTTCTCCTCTAAAGCTTTCAGCAGCTTGGACTTTTTTTGCTGTATCTTGCAATGTAATGTGTAATTTATTTGCAGGTAAAGTTTGTTTATTAAATTTAAAAGACAAAATATTTTTAATATTTTATCTTCAGTGCAATACATTTTTGGTGCGCTTGAGAGGCCCACTTTGAATACAACGTCAAATTTTGGCAGTGTCTATAAAGAGTTTTTTTAATGCAAAGGGTTAAAATCGCAATAGAGTCTGTAAATTTAATAAAATCACATTGGAAATAAAATCTAGTATAAATCATAACAATAAAGACATTCTTTTTAAGATATTTAATTTGTTTTATTGTTGTTGTAAGAATATCGCGTTATTAAAGCACCGTGTTATAAAAAGGTTGTCTGTATATATTTGTTATTTTTAAAGCTTCTAGGAAAATATATTTTCTGGCTGCGTAAAAAAATACCGCGTCGATTAAAGAGCTGCTATAAATTATAAAAATTGTAACTTTGTATATATTTCTGAATTCTTAAGTTTAGCAAAATTGGTATTAAACATTTAAAATATGAATATATGTATATAAGTAAATAGTGAAACATAATTTAAAAGATAAATCCGTAATAAATCACATAAAATAGTACATATGAAAAGTGATTGTTTAAAGTTGATCCATATTGCAACAGTAGTTCACAAACAGCAAAGAAGCTTAGCTGCCACTGTTCCATGATATCCTGTATTGAACGTTTTAGGACACTTTAATACTTTCTAGTTATTTATAGTTTCGCATTCGGATGTTGGCAAGCGTGATTCGGATTACTGTGTCAAAGACCAAAAGCGATTGTGTGTTGTTTTTTGCTGCCCTTTTATTTTTTCTTTGCGGACTCTTTTTTGCTGTTCTAAACGTTTTATTTGTTGACAAATTTTTGTTTCTTATTTTTTTTTTTAGTTGATTGTATTGCGGTTTCGAAAATGATTTATTGACTTTTTTCAAATATAATAGGATTATTTTATTATTATTAAGAAAGCTTATATTAATATTGAAATAAATATTATTCGGTAAAAATGCTTAGTAAGTAAAAGGTACCCATATAGTACATAATATGAATGTACGTGCACTTTTCAAAATGAAAGGAAATAAGGGAAAAAAAGTTAAATGTTCCGGATTTAAGTTTTAGAACTTTTCAGAGAACATAATAAAAATGAAACTTTTACATCTGGATAGAAGTTTTATATCTTGTCTTTTGCAATAAATATTCATTGTATTATTTACCTAATTCTACTATAAGTAAAATTCTTATGTATTTTATTTCATTTATGAAATTTATTTTTCTGTTACACTTATAAAGTCTTTAAATTATTACAGTTT
>NEEE01001634.1:17090-31856 GCA_002278615.1 Pogonus chalceus
TGATGTATTACCTTACTATTTTTGGATTTTTTTTTTTTTCTAAATAATATTTAATTTAATAATATGACTCAATTTTTGCAAATTTAATTAAATTATGTTGTACCACAAATTATATATCAATTGAAAAGTAATTTTATTACAAAAAAGAGCCCAAAAAGTTTTTATTTTAACATCTCAAAATTTCATAATTAAAAATTAAAATTTGGAATAAACCCTGATGTACAACCTTACTATTTTTGCAAATTTTATAAAATTATAAGAAAACTATTAATTATACATAAAAATAGATAATTTTATAATAAATATAATGAAGAAGTGCCCGATTTAATATTTTTCAAAAATACTGAGATTCAGCAATAAACTAAATATTAAAAATTGAGAAAAAATCGTCTATGTATAGCTTAGTTTTATTATTTTTGCAAAATTGATCAAGTTTTATGATATAATAAATAATACATAAATTAAATACGGTAAAATATGTCTTAATTTCCTTGATATGCACAATTTACGACAAAAAAACGCAAATAGTTTAAACAAAATTGATAAAAATTTTAAATGCTATAAATTATACTTTAAATGACAAATATAATATGGAAGACCTAATAAAATATCTAGATATTTGTAAAAAAAACTAATATTTAAAAATAATACCAATAGAACAAATGATTTCAGAACGAAAATATAAACAATTCAAATAAAATTATAGAAGATAAAATTGACTACATTTTAGTTTATAAAAAGAAATCAAAAAAATCAGAAAAACGAAAAACATACGAAAGAAATCTCGAAAATAAATCATTACAAATGGAAAAATTTAAAGACAAAGATAATAATTATGTTAAAATTCATGCACCAAATAATATTTTAAAACAATATTGTGAAGTGATGAAAATGAAAATGCCTGTGAAAGAAGAAATTGCTAAAGTATAATAATATAAATAATTATAAATAATTATAAATAACAAAGTTTATATTTATAGACATTACCAGGTAGATCGACCAACAATAATGGTAGCTGTGTCAAATTTAAAAAGTTAATTGGTCATATATTATATTTATTCTTCATAGAAACAGAATGGATAAAATTAGGAAATTATAAGATAACTGCTGATTATTATCGAAACAGACAATGCCTGTAATATATTTTTTATTTTTTATTTATGCAACTTTAACTATATAAGAGTATTTTTAGATTTGATGATGAAGCGCAGAATTTTTTTTCAACGTCTGATAAAAGTATGATTGTTAATTATATTTTAGAACATGAATATTTTGATGAGAGAAAGAAACATTTTGGTATTTCAAAACTTTTAGAAGATGGTGTTTATGAAGCTGCATATCCTCCTCATAAGGTAAATTTTTTATTTGTTTCTTAGAAGTCTAACTTTAAACTTTAACTTATCTCTACTTAACGGAGGAAATATTTAAGAATGCTGAATTTAAGTGATTTTATACTTAAAACAAAAAAAAAATTTTTATTATTATTATTTAAAGTCTCTTTTCCTCCGTGGGCTCAAAAAAAATTATGAAAAAAAAATCAAATCTTAAAATGAGATGGTCAAAATTTATACCTTCAATTTTTGAAAGAATTTTTTTTGATGGTTCTAAACATATTTTTCCTCTTTATTCATAATTTATTAAACACTAGTGCATAATAAAACTGCATATTTGCGCAGAATGTAACCATTGTATGTATGAAAATTAAACAAAAATAGTTTAAATTCCATAATAGTATAAGAAAAAATTATTTACAACATTGCAGAAATTATTATTTTGATAATTATACATACCTGAGTATAATTCAAAATTAGTTGATTTAACATTATTTATACTAAAAAATAATTAAGTATGAAAATAATTAAATATTTCAGGGTACTATATATGATAGCAACAAAGAACGAGGAATTCTTTACAAAAAATGGGCACAATTCAGTAAAAAATTCTCCTCCCAACCAATTGATAAAATCAAAGATTATTTCGGAATAAAAATTGCTCTATATTTTGCATGGATCGGATTCTACTCGTACATGCTCATACCTGCATCATTTGCAGGATTGGGTACTTTAATTTACAGTTTTTTAACAATGCAAGATGACAGACTAAGCAATGAAATTTGTAATATCGATGAAAATATAATAATGTGTCCATTATGTGATAAATACTGTGATTTTTGGAGAATTAATGATGCATGCATTTTGTATCGAATTCGATATTTTGTGGATAATAAAGGGTTGTTTTTATTTGCGTTTGTTATGTCCATATGGAGTGCTTTATATTTAAAGTTATGGAAGAGATATAGTGCTGAGATTGCGCATAGATGGGGACTTACAGGTTTTAGTATTTATGTTGAACAACCACGAAGTGATTTCCGAAATTGTCAATCGAAACAAAAGAAAAATGATTCTGATTCGAATTTAAGTTGTTGTATTAAGTTGCCAAGCTTGATATGCAGTTATTTTTTTATTTTATTTTGGGTAAGTCTTACAAAAATTGGATTTTTTTTTTGCATTGAATAAATACAAAGATGTACTTTAAAGGAATTCATAATTATAATTTAGTATATATTGCAAAATACAGTGATTTTTTGTAAAATTGACTCATTTAAGATAAAAAATATAATGATAGGAATATATTTAAAGTTTCAGCTCTATATTCAAGATTTTATTTTAATAGTTTGTGTATTTTGCAAAGCTTGCAGAATAATTAGTTAAAAACTTTTTAGTATTATAAAATTCAATAAACAACATTATGATTCAAATATATTCAAAGAAATGTATATATTCAAAAATTAAGCTTAATAAGTAATTTATTTTGCGAGATTATTGCAATACATATACTAAAATGTTGAAAATCGGTAAATATTCTTTATTTATAATTTTGGAATTTCTGCAAAATTGGTACATTTTTAACAATTAATTTAATATGGATATCAAAAAATAATAAAATAAAACGTATATATTCGAAATAAATGATAAATAGCAAGATTATTTCCCCAGATTTTTGCAAATAGCTAAAAAACAAATTAATTTCTATATCCTTGATTTATAAAATTAGTTTTTTTGCAAAATTGCCTTTTTTGGCATATTATTTTTATTGTTTAAATCGATAGGGGATATAATTAAACTGCATAAGATATTCATCAAAAACTAAATTACGCAAAATTCATTAAAATCTTACTTTAACTGTATTTTTTTGGAAAAGTGACCAATTTTTAACATATTATTTTTATTAATTGCTTAAAATTACAAAGAACTTAAATATAAAATTATACTTTTGAAGAACTGATAATAGATTTATTGATATTTTCTCTACAACTAATATAATTATATCTTTCGATGATGGCTTAAACGCCAAAATTTGTATAAACTATTGTATATTTTTTCTTTTTCAGATTGCATTAGTACTAGCCATTATTCTGAGTTTAGTATTTTACAATATGTATTTCGCCACATCAGACTACATCCATGGAACAGGCTCAAACAAATACAAACGTACACTTTTCGTCCCAATAACTGCAGCTTTAATAAATTTAATCGTTATAAAAATATTAAATATAATGTACAGAAAATTTGCGCTTTTCCTAACAAATTATGAATGTCAAAGAACACAAATTGAATTTGACAACAGCGTACAATTAAAAATATTTTTATTTGAATTCGTTAATTATTATTCACCAATATTCTACATCGCCTTTTTGAAAGGAAAATTTATCGGTTACCCTGGGAAATATAACAGAATTTTTGAATACCGGCAGGAAGAAGTAAATAATGAAATATATTTTTTTTTTAATTTTATATTTTATTATTATTATTTTTAGTGTGAGCCAGGTGGTTGTCTTTTAGAAATAAGTCTTCAAATAATTACTTTTATGGTTGGAGAACAAATTATAAATAAGCTTGGTGAATATATCTTACCATTTCTGGTGCAATTTAAAAATTCGTTTTCTGAAAATAGTAAATGTAGTCGAAAACCTTTTAGGAATTTATTTAAATGTATTTATTGTGGGAATGTAAAAGAAAAAGAACCTAGATGGCTTGAAGATATACATTTAAATACCTGGAAGACTGAATTGTTTGACGAATATTTAGAAATGGGTAAATATTTTATTTAGCTTTAGAATTTGAAGTGGGCTCTTTATATTTATTTTATAAATGAACTTAACTTAAATATACGAAAATAGTTATATCTTAAATAAAAATAAAATATTTAAAAAAATTTGCTTAAATAAAAAAATTAAACTAACAAATTACTTTTGATAATTTAGTTTATACTAACATGATTTAGGGAGAGACTCCACCCTAAAGGTTTAGAAAAATAAAAATTTTTGTTTTTTCCTAAATTTATTCTTTATTCTATCTTAAATGACTCTCTAAAAGAGTTTATTGATTTTTTCAAAAATATTGTCGAAAAGCGCGAAAAAATATCTGTTTTTATTTTTGAAGTATTCTGAATAAACTGAAAAGTTGCAAAATACCAAAAATATTTTGTTTAATCTTATATTTTTTTTACAAAATCGATCAAATTATCTGATATATAATAAACTTTGATCAAATTTTTGAATATTACAAATATTTTATCAAATAATAGCTTATTTGATTGCACAATTGTAATATCTGTTTTAATTTGCATGATATTTGCAAAATAATTGAAAAGATCAAATTTTTTGAAATCATAATCATTATAATTCATTTTATAATAATATTTATAAAATTGAAAGTAACCTAAAACATATAAAATAAACTATCAAAAACCATATTTATAGATAGCCAGAGATTTCTAAAAACAACCCTTGGTAACTTTGTCGAAATCATTTGAACTATCAGCAATCGAATTAAATAAGCAGAAGTATTTGCTAGAATTTCCTAAACAAACATCTAGTTTATAACGCAAAAGACGTTAAAAAATCTTTGATTTAATATTAAATAAATTTATTACAATTGTTTCAGTAATACAATACGGCTTTGTAACTTTATTCGTAACAGCATTTCCATTAGCACCATTTATCGCTCTAATAAACAACGTCTTCGTAGAAATGAGATCAGACGCAAAAAAAGTTATAAAAAACTATCGACGACCAATCGCTCAACGAGTCGCGGACATCGGCATTTGGTATTACATCATGAAAATAATGGTCCAAATCTCAATATTAACAAACGCTTGCATCATTGCATTTTCCACAAATCTTATCCCAATGGAAATCTACAAATATAACCATGGAACCTACGATGGATTTTTAAACTATAGTTTAGCTTATTTTAATATCAGTCAAATGGAAAATAAATCGCAGCCTTATTATACAACTTTTAATAAATCTCAAATAAATTTTTGTCGATATCCAGAATATAGAGATAAGGATTATAATAGAACTATTGATTATTGGATTATTTTAGCGGCGAAATTAGTTTTTGTTTTAATTTATCAGAATATTGTTAATTTTGTTGTTACTATTATTGAATGGGTTATTTCTGATACATCGCAGAAGTTAACAAAGCAAATTAAAAATGAAGAAATAAAATTAACTGAAATATTATTGGATAAAAAGAACAATTAAGTATGTATTTATATGTTATTTACTATATAAGATGATAAGTAACCAATGATATTAATAAATCTGTCCTTTTATTTACGCGGTATTTATATATTTAAGTACAAATTGTCCCAAAAGGGTCGGGGTATTTCCGAAGTTTGGAAACCACTCGAACATTTCAATCGTTAAAGATGGTCTGGGTNTATGATTTTAAAAATTAAATAATAATAATAATAAGAAAATTTTGTATTTTTTGTTGTAACTTATTTATAAAAATAATGAAATAAGTCCAATCGGTTCAATCAAAGAAACTGGTTTCCCAAAATGGACCACTGGTGTCTCATAATGGACCATCAGTACTTTTTGATATTTTGATTTACTCCAGCACATTTTGTATGGACTCAAATAAGACATTTAATACATCTCTTCTTCCTTTATTTCATTACATATATTACAAAACCAGGAATTTTTATTATGTACCCCTTAAATTCTGTAACCTAGTTTTGGTGGTTTTGTCGTATTAATATTTTTATCTTTGGTTTTTGATAATTTTGTCTTATTAATCTTTTTTTCTTCAGCAAGCTGTAATTCTAGTAATTTCTCATTAACATTGCTTTTTGAGCAAGTCCAACTAGGGCAACCGTAATATGGTCCAATCTAAGCACATGCGGCAGATATGCCAAAATATGCTACATAACTTTAATTTTAACTCATTCTAATGAAACTGTTACAGTAATTTGTATTAAAATAAATTTGCATTTTAAAAATATAATAACATTTCTTGCTACTTACTTTAAAGCTGAATGAGGCAGAACTTTTATTTAATAAATTATTTTATTTAGAACTGTCTAAATACAAAATCTCTTCTAAAAACTCTCTTCTGTGTAATTCTTTAATAATAATAAACATATTAATGTAATTTACATAAATGTTCAGTATGTTAGCTATATTGTAGAACAAAGGTAATTAACACGCAATATATGGCGATGGTCTAATATAAGCAACGGTCCAAATACGGCAACTCTCCCCTATATATTTTATGAATTAAGTTGGTTTTAAAATAATTCAATTATAATAAATAACATTTAATTTTAATTTTATATTTCAATGTTTATATATAAATAATAAAATAAAAATTATTTCAGTGTAATTGAAAGTTGTAACAGTTTAAATAAATACAATTATTTAATTTACACATCGTAAGAAATCAATAAATAATCCATAATAATATAGATTATTTATTATAAAAGACATTGATCAAAGTTTCATCTTATTAAATTATAAGTTCTATAATTAACACCTTTATTCCTAAACAGAGTTAACTCTACCTGTTAATATGTTATAAAAACAATGAATAACATATAAAAAAAATAAGGTTAAAGTTATAATAAAATTAAACAGAAAGAATAGGAAAAATAAATAAAGCAAGTTCATATTTAGTTGATTTAGAAAGGGTATAAGTAACCTCATTTACTTTCATGAAAGTTTCTGTCTTTGGTAACACTTCCGGCCTGGCTATGTTTCACTCATAAAGCTACGCATGGTTTCATCATAGACCCTGTTTGTGAGCATAACGCATACACTAACAATCAGATTATAAGCTAATTTTGTTACTCGCGTACATAACTTTATAACATATTTCGTCATTATAAAGTTTTCCTAGCTCAGTTCAAGATGTACGTATGTACGTATGTGTGTATACACGCACTATTACATTTTCAACAAGGTTCTACCCTTGTACATTGAATAAATTTTCTGTTAAATGCATATTTGATCTTTAAGACCTTTGTTACTTTGGTTAGTATTAATTATAGTTTATTCAACTTATTTATTTGCTTCTTGAAATATTTTTAATAAAATAATATCATAAAAAACTAAGAGTAAGGTTATAATTTACCAAAAAAACGTAAAAAATGCAAAAAAGAAATTTTAATTTGTTTGATTGAGCTACAAAATCTGCTAAGACAACACTAAGATTTCTGTTATCTGTTATCTTTAGTTTTTTCAATGTTCTTTCAAGTTTCATAGAGATTTATTATAAAATTATGTAAGTTTTATAGGTTACTCCGTATAAAATTTATGTTTACTTGTAGAATGGAACAAGTATTTTAGCTATAATAATGTCTAATAAATAAATATGTTTGTTGAGTTGTTTATTTCGAGAAATAAATGATCTAATTTTATTTAAATTTCACTAGAGATTAGAAGAAATATATATATATATATATATATANCCAAAATAATATATTCCAAAATGAAGCAAATTTCATAGTTACCAGACTTTGCAAAATTGGGCAAATATTTCAAATAATAATTACCAAAAAAGAAACATGTTTTTTAAAACGTTAATTGAGAAAAATTAGTGAGTAAAGAATTAACATTATTTTTTGTCAATTATTCATAAACAGTTTTTTAGCATTTGCAAAAAAAAAGTTAAAAAATGAAAACCCAAACACTATACATTCAAAAACTTGAAATAAAAATATAAAATTATCAAAGATGTAAGAATTAACTTAACAATAAAATAAATAGAGTAAAACATTTGGTGTTTTATTAATCTTCAATTCAAAGTGACATTTACAATTTTAAAACATTGTATTAATATTTCCGTTACCAAAACACACAAAAAAATTAGACTATTAGAAATAGTGGTACTATTACAATAAATATATATTTCATTTAAACAATTATAGGGTTGAATAATTACCCGATGTTATATTAAAATCTTTAAAATGATTCATAAACTGATCAGATTTACTGAATTGAACTAGAAATATTAAATACGTAGTTACTGCTCCTGTCATCTAGAAAAATATTTATTTCATACAAAATATATTTGTTTTGTTAAAAAATATTGATATTACCGAATATAATAAGGTGTGATCTATTGGAAATAGTCCACAAATATTAAATTGTAGTTTATTGTGATACATTTGTATTGAATATAATTCGATCTGTAATTATAAAAATATTGAAATATTTTGTGCTTTGTTATTATATATTGTGCTAATGCAAAGTATTGGAAAATATTGTAATTTTAAATACAATGGTGAGGAATTGGGATTTCGTGACGCTTAATCGTTACGCATGTCACTTTATTATTTAATTTTACTAAAATTAAAGCATTTTTTAAAGTTTGGTCTAGGGAATTTTATAAAATATATAGATTTTTAAAAAATGAACTTTAAAAAACATTTTAGCTTAGCGAACTACTATGTATTTTTTAAAGAATTGTTCAATTTTTAAACTAAAAATAATAATATTTTCTAAATATTTTGCCCTTTGACTGAGTTTTTTTTGTAAAAGTCTTAAACAAAACGGAAGAAAGTGAAGAAAAAAATTAAACAATAAGTAAAAATTTAAAAAAAAATCTAAACTATCTATTTTAACTAATTTTTTGAAGTAGAAGTCTTAGAAAAGAAAAGAAAAAATATGAACATTAACTCAATAGTAAAAAATAGTATTTTTTAAACTATTTTTAAAAACATGGTTTTTTATTTAAAGAGAGTAAGTAAAAAATTTAAACTAATTTACTCATAAAAAACTTATTTTAAAAAGAAATAATCAAAAATAAGGAAATGTAATTTTATTTTTCGTTTTATATTAATTGTCTCATTCAAAAGTTTATAAATTTTCAAAAAAAAAATAATTATAAAAATAAACTTTTATTCATTAATTTTGACTGATTTCTTATCCAAAAAAAAAAACAAGAAGCAATAACATAATAAAATAATAAACAATTCCAAACAATATATTTAAAGCGTTTATCAAGGCTGTTTTGAATAAGAACAAAAGCAAAAAAAAAGAAAATTGAATATATAAAATAAAGTAAAATACACTTTTTTTAAAATTATTTTCCATTACTTTACACAAATACTCGTAAAAAATATACCGCATCTAATATCTCAGAGTCCATACAAGAATGTTTAATATTATGCAGCATTAAAGGACAATTATTAGCCTAAAAAAATATTAAATCCATAAAAAATCAATTTTAGGATTTGTCCAAAATAAACTTACTTCCTGACAAGTTTTATCCGAAATCCTAGCTAAAACATACAATTCCAAAACACAAAAAATACAAGTCAATAACATAAATATAGAAATAACTGGAACAAAATGTTCAAAGTTGTTGCTGAATTGCTTTTGAAAATCAATTATAAAGTAGAACAATGAAGATATAATTCCTAGCAACGATATAACTACTCTAAATAGTAGTTGAACTGAAAATGCTTTATTGAATAATGTACACATATCTGTTAATTGAATATGTATATCAGATACTGTTTCTAGAATTGAATAAGAGCTGCTGAGAACATTTGCGGTTTTTAGTACACCCGCTGATAGTTTGCGGTCTTCTATGAATTTGTTTAGACTATTCTTTTTTAATGTATCTGGAAATAATTTATCAAATGATAAAAAAATTTATTAAAAGATTAATTTGCTCAAAAAAAGTTCAAAATTGAAAGAATTGCTAATGTGTATTATTTTTGCGAAATACAACAATTTTTTAATATTGCAAATTATGCATAGTTCGCTTCAATATCCCGATAATAATATATTAAAAAATTAAAAAATCAATAAAAATGCAATGCTGAAGATTGCAGGTTATTTTTTGCTGTTTTGCTCATATTTTTGCAAGAAAAAATAAAATGCAACAAAAGTTAAAGTTGCTAATATATAATTTTACCTTTTTTTGCAAAAAATAAATTAAATTTGATATCGAAAATTATAAGTGAAATGATCAGAAATTTCATACTAATTGCAATGTTAAAGAGTGCGATTTTATATCTGCCTTAATTTCCGAAAAAATAAAAAAGTCTAAAGCCAAAAAAATGTTAATGTTAATATAAATCAATATTTTAGCACAATAAATTTTACATTATTTGAAAAGAAATTCAAAATAAACTCAATACAAAAGAGCGCAGTTAAATAATTAGCTAAATATTCGAAAAATATTTTTCAAAAATATACAAAATAATGTTAGTTAAATGAAAANAAAAATATTTTTCAAAAATATACAAAATAATGTTAGTTAAATGAAAAATTCAATTTATAACATATTTTAAATTATATATCAAATAATGAAGAATTTTATAATAAACTCAATATCGAAAAACGCAACTTAAATTTAACATAGTTTTCAATATTTTTGCGACATTAATTAAATATTTTTAATACTGCAAATTATACTTATATAAAAGATAATTTAATAACAAATGCAGATCTGAAAAGTTTGCTCCAATATCTGTCTTATTTCATGAGAAATTCTTAAAAATCTTTCATCATTACAATAAATAACATTTTCGATAACGCAAACAACATATAATTTCAAAATTTGTTGCAAAAACAAAACAAACACTAAATAATATTTAAATATTTACCAAAAAATAAATGTTTCTCAGTTTCAAGTGTTTCCAAAAACTCATTCAAAATTGCAAATCTACATTTCGCAATATCAAGATAATTATAATACTGCAACTCAATAACAAAAATAAATACTTGTGGAATTAATACAGTAAAATTTGAAATATCAAATAACATTAAATGTTCCTTAATAATCCATAAAATAATAGTATACATGACCAATAATAAAACCAATATTCCAATATGTATATTAATTCTCTTTTGTACAGATCTAAAAATGAATTAAATTATATTTTATACCAATTGCAAATATAATAAAGTCTTACCGATAACTCATCCAAATACCTAATCCTTTAAGTTTATCATCAACAATATTCAAAATTTTAAACCCTAACACAACATATTTAGCTCGTAATAAACTATACAACAAAAAACAAATTGATATTGAACAAAAGAAAATACCAATACAAGTCTTAACATTTCTTATAAAACCATTTTCTTTAATTTCCCAGATTGAGTAAACCATAAAAGCGAATATTAAACACATTTTTATTGAATTTATAACAATGAAAATTTTATTTGTTTTGTATTTTCTGTTTGGTGGGTTTGTTAAAATATATGGTGCTGTTCCAAGTATTCTATTTATTATAAATAATACATTTGTAGCTGCGTAAATATCTTGTGGTCCGGAGTTTGTCATTTTGACTTTAGTGTTCCGCGTACAATTTATTTTAATCGTTTACTTGTTTGTGAAAATATACAAATATGGACGTTAAATGTAAATATAATCGATATTGTGTAATTTCTTAATTAAAAATATGATTGACATAGCTTTTATTATAATTATTTATACAGTGTGCTCAAAAGTATATTAATATTTAATATCTGATCTATGTATATATGATAAACGCAATGTCCAAAAATGCGACTTAATATTATTACAATTTCTGCTAAAATGAACAGTTAATTATATAAAATTATAGGTTTGATAAAAATAAATTCAATGCTGAAAAGAGCAATTCAATATTTTGCATTATTCTTCAGATATTCGCAAACTACTAAAAAGTCAATTTTTATTTTTTGCATTTTTCGATGCATTTATCGTTGCAAGTTATACATGATAAATGCAATGCTGACTTATTATAATTTTGTTTTTGAGGAATCTAAGAAAAAATTGAATATTTGTAAATATAGCCTTATTTTTTCTTCAAAATTGATCAATTTTTAAAAAATATGAATTATACATAAAATGATAGGGAATTTTATTGTGAATATAATGCCGAAGAGCACGTGTTAATATCTAACTTAGCTGCTGAGAAATTCGAAAAATAAAATAATTGAAATCAGCAAAAATTATTGGACTATAGTCTTACTATTTTTTTTATAAATGGGCTGATTTTAAGACGATATTAAAAATATATAAAATGATAGAGAATTTTATCGCAAATACAATACCGAATAGAATTTTTTAATATCTAATTTGGTTTTCGGTAAATCTGCAAAAAATAAGCAAAAATAGTTCATATATAGTAATATAGCTATTTTTTGACCAAATTGAAGATAGTATAAATTATAAATAAAATTATAGGAAATTTTAATGGAAATGCAATGCTAAAGAACGCTTATTAATATCTAGACTAATTTTCGAGAAAATCGCGAAAAATTAAAATATAAAAAATTAACAAAAACAATAAGACTATAGTCTCACTATTTTATTCAAAATATACTAATTTTAAGATGAAATAAATAAGATACAAAATAATAGATAATTTTATTGCGAACGCAATGCCGAAAAGCGCATGTTCATATCTAATATAGATTTTGAGATATTTGTAAAAACCAAAAATGTTTAAAATCAGCAAAAATTGTAAATTAGTCAATTTTTCAATACTGTATATTACACATAGTATGATAGGGAACTTTAGTTCCAAAGAGCGCAATTTGATCCTCATCTTAATTCAGAAATTTGAAGAAAAATAAACATTTTAACTTGAGAATTTCGCAGAATTAAATTAATATAAATTTATATATGAAAGAAATTTTAAAAACATTCTGTACCTACTATTAATTAAATTATAGCAAAGAAAAATAAATAAATAGTAAGCAGTTCCCTTTAAAAAATTATTAAAAACATTTAATTACATTTACTTTATTAATATAAAAGTTTTCTTATCAGATCAATAAACATATTAACAGACCCAGAACTATTTAATTATTAACAAAAACACTTAATGAAATGCTTTCGAATTTCCTAACACATTTCTATTATTATATCAATTAGTTAAAAGCCATCACTCATAATATTAAAACTACAACTTTCATATAACATAAAAACATTGTGTGAAAAGTATCGCATCGAAAGATGGACGACTTAAACATAGACTTAGTAACATCTTTAACACCTATTTATTATGTATCAGTTTTTCTTGGATTAGTGTCTTCATTTCACAAAGGATCTATCGGAAATAGAAGTTTCCTTAAAGGACGTTTTCATTGGATTTATAACATCGCATATTTAATTGTTCATTTATGTATTATTATAGTTTCGTATTTATCAAAAGATAAAACAAAAGCAAACTCAAAATTTGATCCAAGAATCGTTTTATTTAATATTTATACCAGTTTATTTATATCACTAGTTGTATTGGTATGTCACCATTTATTTCGTTTTGGTATTCATAAAACACTTAGAGAAGTATATCAGTTGGATAAACAAATGATTAATTTTGGTATTCAAATAGATAATAAAAGTGTGTTTAAAAATTCGATTGGTATAACCTCATTTTTAATTGTAACTGCAATTTGGTTTAGTGTTATAACACGTGAATCTACGCAATTATATGATTTTTATTATATTATTTTATTCGGATTAGAATATATGATAACAATGACAATGAAATCGCAGTTTTGTATATTTAATATTGCTTTAAGAAATAGATTTATTGCGTTGGATGAAAAGCTTCAAGAAGTTATTGATTCAACACGAAATAATAACGAAAAAACTAATAAAATAATTGTTGTTAAAAGCGCTAATAAAGCCAATAATTTGAATGATAATTTAACACCAATAGCTTCACAAATAATAACTTTATCTGAATATCATAGTAAACTATACAATATGTCTAAACGGTTTAATTTGTATTATTCCGTTCAAATTTTATTAATAACTGGAAAATATTTCGTTGAAATAACTGCAACGTTGTATTTTAATTTGAGGAAATTTTATAAACATGATGAAGATGATTCGAAATTTGGTTTTTATGCTTCGGCTCATTTTATATGGGCTGTAATGAATGCTTTGGATTTGTTGATTTTGGTTAATGCTTGTGATTCGATGTGTTCTGCAGTAAGTTGGTTTTATTTTTATTTATTTTTTTGTATTTGTCAATTATTTGGTTTTGTGTTTTAGGCGAATAATTCGAAATTAACGCTGCATAAAGTTAATTTGAATTCGAAGGATATTGAAATGAAGAAAGAGGTATGATTTTTATTATTATTTTATTGTTATTATTAGAACAGGCTTATTTATTTATTGCTGATATTTAAAGTTATTGTTTTTTTATAAAATTAATATAATTTCTTAATATTATCAATAATATATCAAATAATAGATAATTTCGAAATTAATGTATTAAAATAGAGCAGGATTAAATATCTATCAAAAATTATTTATTAAATGAAGAATAATTGTATAACAAATTTGTTTTATTTTCTGAAATATTCGAAAATATTTAAAAAAACAAACAAAAATATGTTGATGTTTGAATATGTGAAAATTTTTGCAAAATGTTGAAGGCCTTAATGATCCGATGTTGATCTTAATGTTGAAAAAACTTTTTTATTTTTATTTAATATTGGAAGTTTCGGACCGT